>QLOY01002453.1:0-61297 GCA_003313965.1 Megacollybia marginata
GGGAGTGGTCAGGTGCAGCTGGGACATGCTGGTTGATAGTGGGAGGGTGTGAGTTAACACAGACGTTGTCGCTGGTAACAGTGGGAGGGTGAGAGTCGATGACGCCAGTCGGAACAACAGCCCTTGGCTCCGCACCCGGAGACGACTCTCGACGACGTTTGGCACCTGTGTCCTGCTTGGTTGGGGTAGCTGGTCGTTTGGTACCTGTCTAACTTTAGTGTCTGACATATACATAGGCCAACATATACCGGAAGGTCACGAGTTTTGGTGTGGGACTCCATTTCAGAGGGGAGCTGTTCCATGTTGTCCACAGCAGCGGCTTTCGCTCAACGAGGGTGGCGTCTCTTCGCTACAGGGGTAGCTACCTCACCCTCATCACACGAAGATGCTTGAGATTCTGTAAAGACAGCGTCGGCTTCCGGGTCCTCACCGTTATCACTGTCTTCAACAAAACTAACGGCTTTCTGCTTCCCTTTGCCCTTGACTTGGTGGATCTAGTAGACTCGAGGACACGCTGTCCAGACAGGAAACTGAGGGCGACGACATTGTCACCCACGATGTCTATCTTCTGGTTAGACGAATATAGCTAGGAGGTAGATCCATGTACCCTCCGACTCAGTTTTGACAAATGACAGAGGTTTCTCGGTATCCTTGAGCTGCGATAGGATAGCTATCTTGTGGGCTTTTGGAAGGTTGTCAATGCCCTTACTCTTTCTCCCTTTAGGCTTTACATGTGGTCCCTCTACGCCATCCGGATAATTTATCAACTTGAAACCGTTATCCGCACAGACTGTCAGAAGTGAGAGCCACGGAAACTTTTTGCCACTGCCTTGTACATTGAGGTCAAGTCCCGCCACTTCTGCGGAGTTGGCTCAGTAATGAATACGAGAAGAGAGAATAACATACTGGCTGCTCCCGTGAGACGACTTCGAAGTTCCTGTGCAAGGTTCACCTCATCGTCTTCAGTTGCTGTGATGCTATCGAGCATAGCTTGAGGTAATGGCTCTGCCTTGATCTTTTTGCCCGTAGAACCCTGGATGTTGATGGGTCCCACCTTCGACTCCAACATACCTAAACGAGTCCTTGTGTTTGCATTCATAATAATTTTAGAGATGCCAGCACTGTGGATAGGGTTCAGAGCACTCCTGGATTCAGTTAGGTTCAGACTTACTACGCCCAAGACTGTATATGATCAAGAAATTCATTGGCGTTCCCAAGAAAGTGATTCTCAAAGAAGGAATTAAGGGCCGGTGATGCATGAAGGGCCCTAAGAGACCTATCCTGGCGTACATGCTCACCAATGAGAACGAAGATGCCTTGGAAGCCCTCTAGTTCGCTATGGGCAAGCTATTTAACATAGAGATAACCCAGTACATACAAGTAGAACATGTACCAGTCTTTGACCTTCAGCTGCCCGCTTTCTGAAGAGCCGACCACGCTCTGCAAGGGTAGAGTCTCCTTCACTCAAGGCCGCTGTCTCTGACCAGATTCGTAAAAGATCGGCATATTCAGGCTGATCCTTTTTGAATCTCTGGTAGCACATCTTTCGGACTTGAGCATGCTCTTTAACATTAGTAACTATATACTTATTAGCCAATCCAACAGGAGAAGTCAAGCTTACGATCATAGCCTGCGGTAGCACCCAGAGATAGGTGACCAAGCTCCTTCTCCTGATTCGCTTTGAAGTACTTGGCATAGGAAGTCCAACTATTAGATCCCCTTAGCCTTCCGAGGATGGTTCTCCTTATCGTAGCAGGGTTGCGGCCCATTTTTTCGGCAAGCGTGTTGATCTCGGAGTAGATCTTGGACACTGTGTCATCGAACAACTCTACAAGCTCCTTGCTGGGACGACCGGCGGTTCTCTTCACTTCGAACAACTCTGAAATCTCTTGGCTAGAAGGACCGACCAGGTCTTCATCCGAATTGAGTTCTTTGTCATCGTCCTCAAGCACCATATTGTCCTCTATGAGGTTCGAGCCATTGTTGAAACCATTGGCCCTAGGCTGAGGCTCTGTAGCGGACTTCGGGGGGTGAGAGGCTACAGAAGGAGTGGATTCCGAGTGGGTCGTATGGGCGATGGTGAGTTGGATGTCACAAGGGGGCGACATGTTCCGAGCATGAACAGGTGCATTGGTAGTCGGTTGAAGGTTAGGGGGGGCATGAAGATACACGCCAGGATGATTCGGTTGAACCAAGTATCCCGGAACGCCATGGGGAGCAGAGTACTCAGAACGTTGAGGACCATAGCCCCATGGCTGTTGAGGTAAAGATGAGACGATACCTGGTGGAGCTGCACCTGGGATATAGGTGCCTGTTAACGGTGCAGGTGGCTGAGCGTAAAGACCGGCTCCCAGTGACGCTTGTGTGGTGGCAACATAGGCACCATTCGAATGTAATACTCCATTTTGAACGTATCCATTCAGTAGCGCCTGGACATTTTGAAAGTACCCGTTCATTGTTGGCGGCATCTGGACATTTTGAACATTCCTTTGGACTGCCGGCGCTGGCAATCCTGGATTCGGTTCTTTTGACGCCCTGTATAGTGGAGCTGGTGTAGGCTCCTTCGAGGGCGGTTTTTGGTCGATCTGCAGAGGTGGTGCTAGCGTAGACTCCTTGGAGCAAGGTACTTGGTTAATCAGCATAAGGGGAGCTGGCATATCCCTCGTCTGGCTAGGAGTAGGGCTAGGCGGTGGTCTTCTCTCTTTACGCCTTTCAATCAGCATCAGAGTCTCAGCAGTGCAGTGCTTGCTAGGAGAGGGCTCGCCTCACAGACTATATCGTCCAACCTGGATAGGATCCTCTTGAAACTTTTGCTCAATTTCGTCAAGCTGAGCACAAGCCTCGCGATCTAAGGGGGGATCGGTGTCAGGAAACTCATCCTCGGCTCTGGTCTAGGCGGATAGTTGAGCAGATCCCTCTATTGCCGAGCAGTTAGACCTACCGAGTGATGAGAAGCAGCTCTTTCTGAAGCATCTGCCATTTTGAGGAGAAATACGACGACAATATGTTCCTGTGGTCCAAGTCGGCTTCCGAAAACGAAAAGAAACGGCCACCAACAAGATATAGACACAAAACGTTTAATTTTCAAGCCATTGGCGAGTTTTTGGTGCTGGATGGATGTTTTGAGTAGGATACTGGAGCGAATGGATTCAACAGTCTGTGAGAGGACGGAAAGGTGAAGAACTGTCAACAAGGCCCTGTAAACACACTTCATGGACTCGTCAAGTCCTTTAAGGACTCCATGGAGCGTAAGATTGAGTTTGGAGGTCGCAACAGATAGATGAACCTGTCAATCATGGTGAGTAATATCCGCTATACATCTCGGTGTGCTTCCAACCCTAGACAGCAGAATGGCAGAGCAGTGAAACCTTAAGCATTGGATATACAGCAGAGTGTTTTGATCAAGCATGATTGTGAATGGGCGAATGGGAGAACGGGCCACAGACAGAACGGGGCGAATGGCAACAGACAAACACACGTGTACGGCAATTCCTAATTGAGACTCATGACTATGATGTAAGTAAGCGCATAGCGGTGTTGCGCCACCTGAATTGGCAAATCTAGACTACATCCGACTTCCTCTCTGTACCCTTGATCTTACGCATCATTTCCGCCAATGAAAATTCAAAGCCTGGCGGATGCATATCGCCGATTGCTACAATATCGACACCCATCTCGTCAAGCCAAACCAAAGCCTTCAGACTATGCACGTTCTCCTCAGAACCCGGATTAATCAGGTCCTAGATCGGTCTCCTATGGCATATGCCGTCCAAGATCATGAGATCGCGCTGGAGTAGCCATATCATATGTATTAGTTCTGCATGAATGGCCTGTTGAATGATTGAGTGTTGTGAGAAACGTACCACCAGACTCACTGGCTGCAAGGCCTCTTCGGCCTCCTTCAACTGACCAGTACGATAGCAGTGGAATGGGCCAGGGCCAGACAGGGGGAAGCGTTCCACAAAGAGCTTGATTACAATACGAAAGTAAATCTCTCGTTGCGCATCTGTTCGGGCAGCCATGTATAAGGGCAGCGTAGAGTTTGCCAGGGCTCGGCTCAAGCCTGAAGCCGAGCCGAGCCAGGCCCTGAAAAGCCGAGCCTAAGCCGAGCCTAACATCACGGCCTGGGAAGGCTTAGGCTCGGGCTTCAATTTTGGAAGCCTGAAGCCCTGGGGCAAAGCCCTACAGGCCTAGGGCTTGTATACACTTTATATACTGGGGTCTGAGCCTGCCGAGTGATACCCAATTTTGACAGAATGCATCTGCAAATGGATAGTTTACTAGTGTTTTGTTATTTTCTCAGGCCTCGGTACTCTTCAAGTACTCTTTTCCAACTGTGATGCACTAATTGTTGTTACAGCAGACCTTAATTTGTAGCATGGTACTCTGGATACAGCACAAGGAGGTTTAAAATAAAATTATTTACATGAATACAATGAATCTGCATATTTTCATTGGCCTTTTCGAGTGAAAAAGGTATTATGTAATTTTTATATACAGGCCCTGGGCAAAGCCCAAGCTGGGCCGGGCCCTGCTAGGGCTTGGGGCTTAGGCTCGGGCTTCAAATTTGATAAGCCCAGGCCCGATGAAGCCGAGCCCTATCCCAGGGTACCGAGCCGAGCCGAGTCCTGGCAAACACTAGGGCAGTGTTTGAGCCAAAAAACACATTTGGTCCTGCAGAAAGGTCTTTGTACACCTCTTGCCCCTACAAAAAGCCTTTCATACTGGATATAACCATTTTTAAAAAAGCCTCAGAGTGTGGTTATAACCACATCAGATAACAAGGAATTTTGATGGATATAACCACCCCAGATGCCTATAATGTTGTATCCAATTCTATTTATTGCTAGGTATATAGCGGGCACCTACACCCCAGGGCGGGACAACGGCGGGATCAATCAATAATGGTTGTGCCGCCTTTTGTTTATAGCTGTTTACCAATACACAAAAAAGCCTCGCTGCTGGCTGCAGCTGGAATATAGCCCTTGATGCCACTGCTTTTGGTGCCAAAACTTGTTAACATGCATTGATACATACAATACAACATTCAATGTATATAAAAGCCATATTAGATACATTAATGGCTGGATTGATTTACAGCGGCCAGATGAATATGAATGAATACAGTAAAATACAAAAATTTAATGCACGCGTTGGGTTCGGTCCGTTCAGAGGATGCAGTGGTGAATTTGAATGCAGCAATGGGTTTAGGATGCGATGGTGGATTTGTGTATGCAGCTGTGGGTGGGTTCGTGGATGCGGCAGCGGATTCGCTGATGCAATGGTGGGTGGATGCAGGTTGGGATGCAGTGATGGGTTTAGGATGTGACGGCGGATTCATGGATGCAGCAGGGGGTGTATTTAAGACGTGGCGGGACGGCGGGAATTCATGGATGTGGCAGTGGGTTTGTGGATGTGGCAGTGGGTTTGTGGATGTGGCAGTGGGTTTGTGGATGTGGCAGTGGGTTTGTGGGGTTTGTGGATGTGGCAGTGGGTTTGTGGATGTGGCAGTGGGTTTGTGGATGTGGCAGTGGGTTTGTGGATGTGGCGGGTTTGTGGATGCAGCAGTGGGTTCGTGTGTGCAGCAGTGGGTTCATACATGTGGCAGTGGGTTCGAATGGTGAGCTGTTGTTAACGTGTTGGATCGCACCGAAGCTGATGTCAATGACGTGGCAGCGGTGATAGGTTGGTAGGTATCAGAGGAAGAGGATCGTTGTTGGCTTTGAGGATGACGGTGACGAAGGCAGAGGATGAACGTGGCATCAAAAGCAGGGTCTAGTATTTGTGATGACGTGGCAGGATTTGTGGGTGGGGATAGTGAATGTTGGTTCATTGGGTTCGTTGTTGGGTGGATGGGTTCTGCGAATGAAAGAGCAGGGATGATGGCACATCGTTTGTAGGATTGAGGAGGGAGTAGGGTTGAGGGTTGCATCGGAACCCAGATCCGAAGCTTCGGGCAGTTGCGTATTTCGTTGGTGGCTAATTTGTTGGATTGTTAGCCTGGCGGTCTGCAGCGGGTGGTGACGATGTAGCATGGTGGCGCAACAGCCAGGTATTCATTTGCGGTCATAGCTGTTGATGTATGCCATAAGCAAATCAGAAACGGACTCCTGGGCCAATAGAGCTTACCATAGATATTGGAGAGGAAAAGCAGGTGTTCAGGGATGTGGGGATGTGGGGATGTAGGGACATACGGGATGTTCATTTTGGGGCGGTTTGTTGCTGGTAAACCTTCAAGGGTTTTGTGCTCCAAACGAGGGTGATAAACTTCGATTATGGATTAAGCAACGGTAAGGTGGTGATGTGGCAGAGTTCGATAGCATTGGTCGTCACTGATTTGGCGGTAGATTCGAGGATTCAGCGCTAGATTTGAGGACGCAGCGGTGGATATGGCATATGGGGATTCAGCGGCAGATTCAGAGATGCAGCGGATTCGAGGATGCAGGATGCAGCGTTGGATTCGGGGATACAGCGCTGGTGAAAAAACCTAATGAGAACCTCAAAGGAGAGGTATTAGAGTTTAAAATACTTACCTGGATGAAATGCGAGTCTGGGATGTACTTGCATCAACCAGCTCGATGTTGTGAAAGGCAACATTGGTTGCACAGCCACGGTGCCTGATCCGTTCCGATGTGCCGAGAGCATAAGCGCTTGGGTGCTCGCACTCTCTGTTCTTTATTTCACCCTCAAATTGACTCACTGACCTCACAGCAGGCTGGCATTAATGGTATTGACTGCAGAATGATTTAGGAAGGGTTTGCCCAATTCCCCTGGTTGGTCAAATCAATGACACTTGCAATCTGTATTGATGAAGTGCTGCTTTGCACTAAAACATAGACATAGCAATATCTTCACCCTGTTGTTATACCTCTGGAAATTTCGACCGCCAATCATTCGGGTAAGTATCCCACATTCATTTTGCTGATTTGTAGCTCAGCGGACTGATGGATGGTCCTCCCAGCGAGTTTTTGTCGAGTGAAGATGGTCCGTGCGCAACAATTGCAAAATCCGAAATTCTGTATTCATACCTGAACGCACCCAAGTTTTTGCATCTAGGTAAGTGATATATACTCAACTACCATGGTCTGATCTAACCTGCTTGTCCTTTACTAGCTTTACTGGCCGCTGACCCCAGCGACCGTGTCTTTGTCACCAACTCCCTTCATGCAGACTTTTTGGACGTGCCAACCATCTGAATTCCTAACCAACACCACAAACCATCCTCTGATACAACCTCACTATAACTATGCTCCCCCAAGGCTGACGCCTCGTCAACATGCTCTCTCAACCCATATTTCACTGTCCCAAGGTCAGTATTCTTTGTCGAATGTTGAGGACTAACAGAATTCAGGTATACATTATCCGTGGCATTGCTCATGTAACGCTCTCACTGCTACCACCACCACTGCTCTCATAGGCAATCAAACACTCTCCCCTTGTCATTCTATGTTTTCCTGACTCCAACTACTTCCTGCATACGAAACCTCCAGTGACCTCCATCCTGCTGCAACCACTACTTAATTGAGAAAGGTGAGCCAATCGTCTGGTCCCTGCTTTTCACACTCATTTTTTACTCTATAGATTCACGCTCATTAACAAATCATTACCATACAACGGCTGCTATACTTGCGAAACCATCATACTCTTTAGTATTACTGTGTACAATTTTGTATGGATAACTTCACTTCCGAATCCCAGTGTTCCGAAACCGCTCACCTCCCCACCTAAACTAATCGCATATCAATGAGCATTGCCCCTCCGTACCAATGTTTGAGCATTCCAAGACTGGCGTTCATGCTCATTTTCAATACCGGTATTATATTTACTCAATCGAAATTCAATCGAAATTTATTTGATGTCCCATTGGGTATTTATTTGCTAGTATTTGTACAGCCACCATCAAGCCGCAGTGTTGTGCCTGTCCTAGGCTGTACTCATTATATTAAAGCCCCACCTGACTGAGTATTCAAAATTTGTATTCAAATGCTATGGTTATAACCAGCATCCATCTATTTACCAGTATTTATCATTTGATACCAAGCTGAACCTACCAATTATAGCTACCCGACCCATTGACCAAATGCGGAACCTACCCGCCCTGCCCGCTAACGATGATTAAGCATTTTGGCAGGGGGTGGTTCTAACCATGTGTAAGGCTTTTTTCTCTGTGGTTATAACCAGGCAGAAAAGCCTTTTTTTTAGGGCATGGCCTGCTTTGTACATTGCTCAGCCTTGGCCAGTAGTGGGACAAGACTTACAGGCATTTTGAGCGACTTTTGTTACCTGCTAGTGGGAGTACGAGGACAAAGCTTCGCATGTGACTACTCATGAAGTCCTTGGAAGTCCTCCGAGTCCTGTAGGAGATGCTAAGCGTCGGTGGATATACCGTCTCTTTGAACAACGGTGGGGTTCTCTAAGTGATCCACCCTTGATCCTCCCTTTGACACATCTCCGTCTATGGTGCCTACCCAGACAGGCAGCTGATTGTACGGGTTCGAGAGAGAGTGCTTCGATTTTGGCGCCATCTACATCTGTTCAGTTTTTACAAAGTCGAGCGGGCTGCTGATGAATGGCAGTGGGTCCGCCGGGCCATACTACCCTGTTACCAGCCTCAGAGGCATACTCCCATTCTACGCCCTCCTCACCTAAGATTTTTTGGTCTAAGAGGGACACAAGGTCTCTTCTAACCACCTATGTAAAGCAGATTTGAGTAAACGCTAAGAATGCAAAGCACCTAACCTGCAGTTGACGCTGTTCTGCATCGTGTAGGTAGTCTGATGAGTGGAGAACGTAGCATGGGAACAAGTGGTGAAATTGTCGAAAGAGAGCTATAAGCCAGATCCCCACTTGACTGGCCTTGATAGCACGCAAGAAGCCACACCTGTTTCTCTTGAGGAACATCCCCACGCTGGAATCCACCATATACGACCTCTTGGGTTGGGTATAGTCCGACCATAGACAGACCTACCAGCATCAGAGTTTCCAAAGGTGCCTGAACATGAACTACACACCCGTCTAAGATGAGGTCTGCAAGTGATGGTGAGTTCACAATAGGGTCCAAGGTCATCGAAGTGACACTCAGCAGCTTCCAGTCGTGCAGAGTGCTTCGGCATGGTCAAGGAGCGGATGCACTCACGTGTTGATGCCACTCAGCCATGGACGTTGCATTAAATTTCACTCATACCGGATGTGGGTTTTTGCCACCATTTGCGGTGTTCCAAGGTCCATGGAATTGGCGATCTGTACGATGTCAGCTCCCTTGTAAAACCCAACTTAACAACACCATCCGTAAGTTGTCTGTAAGAATAAAATCGCTGTAGAGTGTGAGGATAGAATCACAACCTGTAATGTCAGTACCGCCGGCCTTGTCCCAGACTATATCATACCAGGCAACAGTACCGCATCTTTGTCGAGGACGTCGACTAGCAGGTCGGCAGTTGTTGGGACGTTCTTGACTCCAAGTTTCGTTCCAGACGGGGGTGAGGGTGTAGCATGATCCGATCGACAGTGTTTGGTGTTGTTGTAAGGGTCAACTAAATCAGGACGTTGTGTCAGTTGTGTCTCAAAACGGTACTCCGGCCGATCAACAAAAAGCTTATTCAAGATGCAAGCTTATTCAAGATGCCAAGTACTTATGAACATTACAAGTAGCACTACTGGCGAGTAATTACATTTCCTAGACGCTGCTGTTCACAGAAATATTCACAAGCTAGGTCATAAGCTCCAAAAGACTCACGGAAACCTCTGGATACGCCTTCCACCTGGGCAGTGGCCACACCACTGGTACCAACAAATGTCTGTTAGTGATTCTTTGAGGTGGGAGAACCAACATACACTTCTTCTGGTGAATATATACCTGGACGACGACCGACGACTACAACGTGCCATTTGAGGCGCTGTCCCGGTTCGTTGTAAGTGCCACAATGACTGCAGGTGTATGCCTTGACACCGTATTCCGTGGAAGGACCTTCATCTGTGACGGGAATATTGCTGGGATCAAGGGGAGGTGGAGAGCAAGCCCTCTCTACAGCCTCACCGGTGGCATTATCGATAGCTTCGGTCGTTGCGACAGACAGCTCATCACTGAGCTCACTCCCTTCGATGGACAGCACAGAAGCATTGTCAGTGCATGGGTGAGCATTTGGTGCGACAAGCTCAACAACTATGAAGCTGTTAGTATGTTGGTTGTTACTTGAACAACGCATACCTCTGGCAATCTTCGGTGGGACTGGAACATCGTACGCCCGACATATGCTCTCCAGAGCAAGAAACGCAGCAAGGACCTGGTCAGGATGTACAGACGGTTGCATAGTGAAACAGAGTGAAATGGACAGCTGGTAAGACCAACCCGGCTGCCTAAATACGCTGTCAGATTCCGTGGAAGATTCGTGATGGGGTTCTGAAAGTATCGCAGGCCGCGGCATTCAATGATCGTGTTCTCGTACGTACTCAATATTCGATAGCTGGCGTAAATGACGGACACGACGTGGTAAGAGACAATGCTGTCTATTTTCAGAAACCTGATTTGCCAGTGTCTGTTTTTGGAAGGTCAGCGCACGTTTGTAAGTGATTCCGAAAGACCTCACAATAAGGTCTAAGGTCGATGTTCATCTGTAGGCTGCAGAGTTCTGAAGGAAAGGGCAAGAAAGAGATCAGATAGTGAGTCACAGAACGTGTTGACGGACATCAGACATGATGTGGTAAGAGAAGATCAAACCCGATTTGCCGGTGTCCGTTTTTGGAAAGCCGGCGCACGAGCCAGTCTCAGACACTTTTTGGCACATAACTCTTGATATCCGTTTATTGGCGCCATGAAGAATACACTGAGCTGACCACATAGATGTGAAGAATGTTTTCCAGGAGTATTGACCTGCGATCTTAGCCCGTTATTGTTTTATTGAATAATTTTCACTTTCATCCCGTGATTCCCTGCTAACTTGAGGATGCTCTGGAGCATCAACCCTTCACCGGATCACCTTTAAAGTCTCCTAGAATATGTTTAACGGGCTATTCTTTAAGTGACTGCTGTCTGATTGTGAGTGCGTGCGCAAATGAAAAAGTGTGAAACGGACCTGACTTTGACTGGGTCGGTTACATGTGTAACGTTAGACCTTCAACTGTCCTCTCGTCCTACCCTCATCTGTTCACACCAATGCCCCGACTCAAGCTGTATCATACCAAGGACGACCTTCAGAAAGCCAACCAAGCCAAATGCAGACGGTATTATCTCAAGTACGTTCCTTATTCTCAGCTAACTTCACTAATGATATTCGAGGAATAGAGAGAAGATACTTGAACAGAGGTTGGAGCAGAAGACTAAGCTCAAGTTGTAAGTATTCTATTCGCCTATTTAGACCTTCTATGTAACATTTTGCTGGAGAAAGCGGCAGCCAACTCAGCCAAAGGAGAACCGAGATATCATGGAAAAACATTGTCATTCAAAGTACGCGGGTATACTATTGCTACCCAGGAAACCACTGACAATATCTCCAGTGAATCTGGTGCTTATTGGCTAAAGCACGTGCGGGGAATCTCTGCTCGACTCATCAAGGTTGTCACCCGCACACCCCGCCGCTTTTTGGACAACCTCTGTTACTCTTTCCCCAAGTCCAAGATGGATTCTCTCTCCACTAATCCCCAAAATGAGCTTGAGAGGCTTTGCAAGGCTCTCCACCGCTGTGAAAGGGTTGTTCTCAATACATATGGGTGCAGTGAAGAGTTTCGAGAGGTCGAGGAGATCGACAAGACTGTCAAACTGATGGAGGACTGGCTTGATGATATCTTGATGGTTTTGCTGGAGGGAAAGGACATCGAACGGGAGCACTGAGGCAGTCGTTTACTGTACCAAAAAGATAAAGACTTTGTTTTGAAGCCTTCATCCAAATCAGTATAAAGTTTGTTCAGCTAATTGGTTCAATTACAAGATACAAGACACTGGTACTAAGAGGATGGCAGATTGTAGATTGATCTTAGAATACTTTGTCGAATCAGCGGCATGTCTTTCTCTCCCACATCCCCCATGGTATGAAACCCATGAAGGATGGATATGATACCACAGAGAACCCACATGCCACAGTCATGACCATTGTTTTGCACTAGTGTAGTCTGCGAGAAGGTTTAGCAAGGTCGGGGCAGTCTTTGGACGTACAGTAACAGGCTGTGCAGTCCAGTCTGCCATGGGAACCAGGAGCGAGTGATTATGTCTCTGGGCGTTAGTGATTAAGGTTTTAATAAGACGAGAGAGACCCTGTAACTAGTAGGTCAGCTGTGCGGACGTGTGGATGATCTTACTGGGAGCAGAGATTCTAAGGTCTTCCGTCTCGCATAGCTATCAAAGAAGAGTATCCGACCCTCATAGAGATAGATGGTGCACAAAACCCAGTGGGAGGAGTCGTGTCGGTGTATGGGTATGAGCCAAGTTGGGCGCTGCCAGTAGAGATTCGCCTTCGTGTGCCTCCAAATATCCTCATCGCTTCCCCCATCCTCCACGTACCTCATAACATAAGATGAGAATACGGTGCACCTTGAGGCGGCAGACTTGGTCTCCCCAGAGATTAGCAGGTTATAATGAACAATAGAGCTTGAGCCGTTGACGCAGACATCATTAAGTAGCTTATATGGGTCCTGCAGTCTCTGAAGATCACCTTCTTCAAAGTAAGTTAGGGGAAGGCCTAGTAGCTCGTGTCCCCTGAAAATTCTCCTAGAGTGAATGCTTCCTTGTACTGGGGAGAAGGACCTTGCAAAGGCATCCATAATATCCGGAAACCTGGGCTGAGACAAGATGGAGGTCTGTGCATTTCTATCAGACAGCGGAACTGCCATGAGTTCGTGAACTTACAGGGTGTTCCCATCTTAGGGTAATGAAGGACTCCGTCGCTAGATTGGAATACAGGGAGGAGGTTCTTGTGGCGACGACATTAACGTTTTCGTCGCAACCGGTCATGGCGTGGTTTACCATATCTAACGAAAGAGATGGGAACAGTTCCTTGTCCGGTTCCAATGGAAGTTCCTCAAGTCCTTCATGATCCTCCTCCTCGTTGAGTGGCATTTGCTGAAACACGTCGGCCAGAAGGATGCTAGCTGCTGGCAGGTCGGCTACATCATCACCTCCCAAGTCATCATCTACATCAATGCCGCTTCCACCTCTATGATTGCCATCATGAGTCAACTCGCCCATAGTCCAGGATGGCAATAGGACCGTACTGAGGGGTAGAATAGTCCCAGTAAGCTGCTCGGCCACCTTGAGTGTGTTGCTGACATGCCACTTGAATCATACAGATGACACCATGGAGTTGATCCACCTGTGTTTCAAACCGAGAAGATGATGGTGTTGTTGTTGAAGTAGAACCTGAAAAGAGGAGTCTAGCAAGTGACAGTTAACTTGTAAATGGGTTAGATACCGGGACTTACACTCAGGAAGTCGTAGAGCGATGTCAATACAGGTCAACCTTCTCCCAAACCAGCGGCACATGTTATCCGACTCCATGCCCAACCTCTGTTGCTCCTCCAAGCATCGGTCAACCTTGAGCATGGCCCTGATGCCATTTCGAATGTCGACATCTTCTAACCATAGGGGGAGGTTCGAATCCTCGCAAGGCGTAATCCAGACATCCTCCATAAGACCTGATGTCTCAATGTCACGTAGTGCGCTGAGTTCTAGAGGGAGGGTCTTTGGGATGGGTATAGGGCAATTCGAAGGCGCTGCTTTCTCGAGAACTTGGCAATACTGGTTATACTTCTTGATGGCTTGGAGGAGCGCTGGTTTTCGTTTACTAATAGCCTTCCTAGTAGCTTGGTGGAGTTTTGTGCCTAGTAGACGATTCATAGAAGAACCGAAAAGATGGATGGACCCACCTAGAGGGAGATGATGTCCTCCGACTGCCCGGTCCAGATGTTCCCACTCGAAGAAGCTACCAACCGCTTTGCGGCGTATTGCCATCTTGAGATCATGGGCAAGTAGCAGCGTTCGTACAAAGGTCAAACTGATGCCCCGAAGTTCTGGAAATTCGCCAATGATGTTAAGGGAGGCATATAGCTCATCAACTTGGGTTTTGAGAATGGTCTGCGTATTTTGAAGACCAGTTATGAGATTTTTAGAGGACTTGGTTTGTCGATTAGAGAGCTGCATGGCAGTCTTCGCCTTCTGGATTGAGCTGTGAATAGCATCTATCTCCGTTTGCAGTGTAAGGATCTCCTCAAGCTCATGCTTGAGACGTGCAGGAGTATCTGTAGTAATATAAGACACGAAAGACACGAGACACCCAAGAAGACTTACGTGCACGAACAGACAGTTGCGAAGCCTTTTGTAGTTCCCATTGCTCCCATAGAACTGTCTTGCTAACACCGCATTCCTTCATAATGGAGCGAGCCGCCTTGATCTGAGGCATGATTCCCTTTTGCAACCTTCGATGCATCCAGTCGCCTAAATCGTCTCGGTGCTCACCACTGGTGAACCGAACAAGACGATCCAGAAGCCATATTCTTCTAGGCCTCTGTGTAAGATGTTAGTATGAAAAGTCCTGGTATGGTTGTATGACCTACACCACAATGGTGCTCTATGCCTATAAGACCACGGAGGCGAGACCATATTCTCTCCACTCCCTCCCCATCTGTCAGTCCCAGTCCCTTTATTAAGCGTGGATTATACACTAATTGACATGACCATTGATGTCCATATGTGTGCATAGCTGTGGTAACTAGCAGAAGACGGTCTGTGATGGAATCAGGAAGGATATTAAACTGACAAAGAGACAGGTTAATGGAACATCCTAAGGAAAAGAACATACCAGCTGCAGGCTACGATCAAGAACACATCCAATATCATACAAGACAACAACATTGGCATCCTTCGGTAAAAAGGAATACAGGTGTTTGACCAGTGCCACGGCGTACTTTTGCTCCTCCCCTGGTGTGTCTATATTCGCAAAAAACAACGGAATGTCATGGTGGCATACAAGGGACATGACGCCCTGATCGTCGAACTTGTCCGGTCCTGCCTGGTTGTCCTGGGCTGCATAGTGGGACTTCTCGCATGCATCCACTGCAGTGTCGGGTACTTTACAGCGTACGGATTTAGGTTTCTGCTTTCGAGCAGCAGCTATATCCTCCCCAACCGCATCTACGAACTCTTTTGAAATGAAATGCTTTGGGTTATAGAAGGGTGGCCCTTCTCCCACGCTGCTTAAATGACAGTGATGTCTGTTGCCATCTGTGCTGACATGGATATCTCCACCACTGTGAAACTTATGAGAGGAGATTAAACCCATATATACGACTTACTCAAGGAAGGAACACCCAAACTGTTTGCCACCAAAGCAGGCAGGACAAAGATTTTGCAGGATCAGGTGGCATTCTCCTGGCTTAAGGTCCGCTGAGCGGTCAAATGAAGGAATTGACGGCGGAGAAGATGATAGCTCGGGTGCCTGCTGGAATGGGGGTGTCAGACAGTCGGGTGAGGTCAGACAGTCGAGTGAGGCTGGTGATCCTAACGGTGATTGTGAGGATGATGGAGGATCAGGTGCGGTCATTTGCTCGGTACGCTTCAGGCATTCCTCTAGTCCTCGATCAAGTTCGTCTCTGACTCTGACCTGGAGACAGTCGTACCATTGGACTGCATACGACAGGCCTCTTCGAAAGGGATCCCTTATAGATAGACCCTACAGAGAATTAGCATTAGTTCGGAAACAGGACAGGAAAAGAAACCTGTTGGTTCGTCATATAGTATCCCCTCCTTTCATAAAACAAGTGTAATGCAGATGCCACAGTGTTGATGGCATCGCAGGCGCGCTCAAATAACACCTGGTAAAAGTCGAGAAGGGGTAAGGCTACTGCCATGTGAGGTTGGTGAGGAGCGGTAGGAAAGAGTCCGTTTCAGACGAGGACGACAGGAAGAGACTTGCATTCACAGTATCGCACCGTTTTCTCTTTGAAACCTGGTGGTTATCGAGCTATCAGATTGAAACCCAACAAATACATATACTTACGGTCAAGAAATAGGCAAAGTACTTTTGCGGTTTTGGGATTACACCGCACAAAGGAGCAGCACTGCATTAGGGCAGCTTGTGGTTGCAAAGGCACGCCGGTCCATTCTGAGAGATACTGAAGATAACCCTCCTGCAACTCTGGCAACAGAGAGATCCATCTCTGGTATTGGTTTATAGTAGCCTGGTCTGGGACTGTTCGACGTGACGGCACAGGTATATGTATGGTGTCTCCTTGGTCTGCATCTGTATCAATTATGTGCGTGTCGATATCCATCCAAGCATCTCCTAAAACTTCTGCGTTCTCCGTATTTGGCTTAATAGCTGGTTCTGGGGTAGGCGTCCGTCGGGATAACTTGAGGAGTTGCACTTGTAAGCTCTGAAGTTTGATATCTCTGGTCTTGAGGTGGACTCTAATCTGTTGGAAGTGTCGTAGTCATGACACCGTGTCACTCACGTGTCTGACAAGATCACCGACATTATACCAGAATACATGCTATTAACCAATAGGAAAGACACGGGAGGATTACATATACTCCTAGGTTATTCCGTCCAATAGCATATGTCCCTCTGGGAATCTGCTTACTGTCCGCAGTCATTGCTGACTGATGTAGTAGATAAGAGGTAGCCCTGTGGGCTGAGTTATATATGCACGGACCATCATAGTTGGTATATAAGCTGTGTAAGTAGTCAGGGATAATTTGAGTACTTAGTTACTTTGCTTTAAGCCTTGCTTTAACACTAGCCTATCAAGCACAAAGCCTTATCTCAAGTAAGTAAAACGTTTACCCAGTGCTTACCAGCCCTACCAGTGTGTACCGCGATTCATACATACCCTATGCTGCGAGTATAGGTGGTCTACTTAATTGTAGGCCACCGTTACTTTCATCAGGTTATGGGCCCCGCATAGCTTGAACTGGTACAGTCATTTGGTGATTAACTGGTCTTACGACTTGTGGATAGTAGTAGCTTCCACTGACATTGAACCGACAGTCTACCTTAATAATATAACCATCCCAATGTATACTACGTAGGGCATCCCTTTCTTATACCCTAGGCCAGGCCCTGCAGTCGTATGCAGCCGCCAGCTTGGGAAGAAGCATAGAGACTTCATTCTCTATGTTTGGACTTATGGCCCCTCTGTGCGCCGTCTGCCCTTTACGTCAGTAGTATAACATGGACATTTTGGTTCATAGGTAGTCAGTACGGACATTCCCCTTAGTGGTCTTAAGTCCCCTTCAAAGTTGATTACTGTCGACATGCTGTTGAAACCTTAAAAATCTGAACATATTTGGTTAACTCTGAAGAGTTCCAGACTATTTTGGTTTACACTTGTACTGGGTTCCAGGGTTTATACTGGAAATGGTAACTCCGTTAGGAAAGGCACGTTGGTGCTGAAGGAGTTCGACCGAGTGTAAATCATATAGTTGGGAACCATCTGTTTAAAGGAATGATATATGTATCTGTCCTAGACATCCACCACCAGGAACTTCTGCCTTAGTCAAACCTATGGAAAAGTCTGCCTGGGATAAAACCCTAAAGGATGACCATAGTTAGGACTTCGGATATAGTTGTGGATAAGCACTTCGTGCCCAACGTCTAGTGAAGAATTAAACAAACATGTCTTCCTTAGATGAAATGTTCTAATAACAAGGAATTAAACCTCCCATGCGATAAGGAAAGACGAATTCTTTGACCACTAAGTCTTATAGTACGTTCTAGTTGGGATGACGTAGAAGATCCCGATGGACTGAATGTACTGATGGATAATCACCACTTGATTCACCATGTTCACTATATTCACCCATATGAATCGTGACACACGAGATCCATCACCCAATCTCTATGCTGGATTAACCACCACCGTCACAATACGATTCTAACCTCACCCACAGAACTTTTAAACTTTCAAATATCAAATTCAAAATGTCTTCCACATCTACCACCAAGATCTCTGCCTCTATCTCCACCCTTAAGGGCGTGGATAACTATTACAAGTGGGCCTCCACCTTGAAGGCCTACTTTATGGTACAAGGAACTTGGCTCATCGTTGAAGGGACAAGCAAAAAGCCGTCCCCTGTCACTATTGCAGCAGTACCCGCCATTTATAATACCAGCAATACCATCTGTATACAGATGCAGAAACCTGCATCTGATAATGCAGAAGAAATCAAGAAATGGAGCGAAGATGACATGCAGGCAAATGGCCTCATAATATTATACGTGGATATTGAAATTCACGAAAAATATATGAAGGCCACTGCTGCCGAAACTTGGAAAGCTTTGCTTGACCAGTTCGGCAAACCAAGTCAAATCGCGGTCAATACATTATATAATGAAATGACCAATTACAAAATTCTTGATAATAATCAGAATGGGAAAGACTTCTCACAACAACTTGCCCATAAAGCAAGTATGATGCAGCGTGCTAATGAAGCTGGTCACAAATTGGAGGAAGCACAGCGGGTCATAATTTTGACCTCCGCTCTGTCCCCCAAATGGAAACACATGATTGATGCTGCTCAGATGGGTGGTACGTTTAAAGACGTTGACACCACCATCAAACTTCTTACTGAGAAATGGCTCAGTGATAAAGCTAGAAAGCAGAATCACACGGCCATGCCTGCCAAGATTACTGGGTTACCGCGTTACACGCCGAAGACTCAGAATCAAGGTCAGCCTCAGAATCAGTCTAGACCCGGGCCTGCTACTAATCAGCAGGCGCGTACAAACAAGATTAATACGCAAACAGCTCCAGCTGCTGCGGGGGCTAAGACTGATGAGGAAAAGAAACAGAAGAAGAAAGCAGCCAACAAGAAGAGAAAAGAGCATAAAAAGGCCAAACGAGCCGCCATGGCAGCACAAGCAGAAATAGATGAAGCCGATGGTGTTTTAATAGATGCAATGGGAGATGTAGCCTTAGTTGCTGCAGACATAACATCTTTTAATTCTAATGAAAGATCATACACAGCCTTTATGGCTGAAAATGATGAATCAATAGGAAAAGATGAATGTGCAATGGATAACCTTATAAGGTCAACTCCACCACCCCATTTAATCTATGACTCACCAACAGATATCTATACGGATGATTCTGATTCTGCTTCTGAACCTGATCGTGAAGAAATTTACGAAATACAGGCAGAATTAATAATCAGAAATCCTGATGCTACAATTCCAGGATCATCCATTCAGGTTGGTAAACCTTTACCGGTTCCACCACCTCGTAGTGCTACTGCCCCTGGCGTGCTTGGTTCTCCTATTAAACTCGAGATCAAAGAAGAAGAAGAAGTTAAATTCCTGATTAAAAAGGAAGAAACTTCACCTTCTGTATCTTTCTCTCCAATTGTTGAAGAAGTATTGTCCACCATTAAATTGGAGGACATACCATCAATCATCAGACCAGTAACCACAGGTCCTAAAGTTAGGAGAAGCGCATTTAGAAATGTGCATCCTATTACGACCAATGAAGCAGCTGCTCGAGTGGCAGCACTCTTCGAAGAAGGACAACGATCGCTTAATGCGATGCGTATTCTTGAAGAAGAGCAACAGCCCTTTCAAGATACCTCTCGAGACATTCCCACTGCTCCCCCGTCACCTGTCAGCACGAACAGATCAAATCCCTTTCGACAGTTACCGAAACTCATCTCGTCTGAGGATAAAGGTAAAGGAGTTGCTGTGGACACTTATGTTGTCCATACCGGCGATATTCATGGCCTTATACAACCAACTCCGAAAAGTCCCAAGAAGAAGAATCCTTTCCATGATATTTTCTCTCTGGAGTTTAGTGAGGAAACTCAACCAGTTCCGATGGCATCGAGCCATATGGCTCCTAAAAATGATAATACGACTGGGACTGACCCAATTCAGTTTCACTTTTCCAATATCACTCGTACTAGCCATCCTATACCTGAATTTCACTCAATACCAAATCCTACACGAGTCTCTTCTAATAGAGGAGAAATGTTTAAATGTACTGGGGAAATCACTCCTCTGGATTCAAGAGCTCGAGAATGGGTGCAATCACTAGAACACCCAATCACGAAAGAAATGCTCAAAAGGAAATCCAAGAATAATTCTCCAAAACGAGACTTCTCCCCTAAAGAACTCTTTGACATGAGTCGACAAGTGATTGGACCCGAACACAAAACAATGTACGACTATTATAGTCAGTACAATGACACGATTAGGGCTCCGTGTAAAAGTATTGGCTGAGTTAATAACTAGTTATTAACTCAAGGGGTCCCGGACCTCTTTTTAACAGGTGTTATTAACAGTTATTAACAGGGCATGGGAAATTCAATTTTGCCCCTTGGGAAACTTTTAGGCTGCTTTCAAGAGTCTGTGGTATGTTCAATAGCATCACACTCATATGTATAGCTGCTTTTCATGCTTCAAATTGGGTTGAAACTCCTTGAAATCAATCGAGTCAAATTTGGTGCTGTGTGACATCTGTGTGACAGTTGATCCGACTCGCAATTTGCTTGCGATTATGACACTGGATTCCTTTGTAAGTATTTTAACTTACTGTTTTTTGCTTGGAACATCCCCCAGTTTCAGATTATGCTAGTAAAACTCCATACCCAATCCATACCTACCACCAGACTTTCTAACATTTTCTAACAGCTGTCCTAGATGGCAGGAGTGAACAACTGTTATTAACTGAGTTAATAACAGGTTAAAAAGTCGCTGTTAGAAAGTCACGACTTTTACACGGAGCCCTAGACACGATCATTCGGGAGTTGATGCAGGCACCAGTTCCTGATATCAACGTAATCAATCAATTGTTGACAACAGTCACTGATCCTCAGTTGATTAAAGAAGTAACGGATTTCCTTGATAAGGAGATCCAGAACGTCTTGAACAACATAGAAGATCAGTTTCAACAAGACCTTCTCAATATACCGGCAATTCGCCAGCTTCGAAAGAAGCTCCATCTCAGAGATGAGGTCATTGTTAATAATGACTGTTTACGTCAAGGGTTCATCTGTCGAAGAAATGATCTCGGCTACCACCACTTGTGTTCAGCTGATTTGAAAGATCATCAAGAAATCCATATGGCTGCCCACGGTTGGCACTTACTCAAATGGGGCAGATATTCTGTCGAAGCCCTTGAGGCCAAATGGAAAGAGTTACTTACCATCAATCAAATGCATGGTAGAGAAGCCAAGAATTATTGCATTGGCTGCTCTCCTAAATTGATGGACATAGGACTTAAGATGATCATGCACCATCTAGAAACACTTCGTGAGGCGAGGACTGTTAGAGACTCTCCTCACAAGATAATGTTCAGAAACGGCTACCCAGTCTTTTCATTCGATGATCGGCTTCCCGATAACGAATTTAGAAACAACCTGGCCGGCTGGACTAACGCCCAGAAGCTTGACTGGAAAGCACTCCCATGGAATAGCAGCAGTCATCAAATACCATGATCATACCTCTCGATCAGGTATATAATTATCAGACTCTGCAAACCATCAATAATTGGGTTGCGAACATTACATGGGGCCACAAGATCAATGGATATTGCAGTGGATGTTCACAAGACAGGGACAAGGACAGGCTTAGGAGATTAGCCACCTTGATCAAATATAATGCGGAATATTGAGATAGCGAAGCTTCAAGATTGAAGGAACAAATGTCGAAGAAGTCGGCTCGGATACTTATCCGTGCACATCTCAGATCCGATACGTCGGAGATCCCTCTCAGGCACCAACCCAGAAATGGATGGACGCCTGGGATATGACGATTGATGAAGATGCCTCAGTGCATAAAGAAAATAGGTTACAAAGGAAGATTGAACAAGAACCAATGCAAATCATTCCACGAAAAGACAACTTCAAACCTAATCCGGCTTCATCCTCCAAAAAGGAAAAGCCGACATATCTGCAGCAAGTACTAGCAGAACAGCAGGCAACCGCAAGGGAGCGGCTGGCAGCAGCACAATGCTACAGATTGAATTATGCAACACAGGCCAATCTGGACGTACAGAGAAGACCAAAGAAATGGCGTGCTCAACGCCAATACAGCAGTTCAAGTAATGAGACGGTTCCTCAACCTAGAGGACCGAGACATTATAAACTGGAAGACGTCTTCCCTGATGACGACATCCTACATTGGAATGAGGATATCTACGATCTGGTAGATGAAGGCAATGGCTACGGCCATTATGAAAGTTTTGCTCAATGGTACGGAACACTTTTTCCGAAACGGTCTGACACGCCTACAGATTCATCTTGAACTGTAGAGTACAGCAATGTATTAGCTAGTTGCAATTTAGCTGACTCTGCTTATACTGCGCGTGATAAGACTGTAAGATATTGGCTTATGGATAGTGGTTGCACCACTCATATTACTCCATGCCATGAGGATTTTGTGTCCTACCATGAATTTGAAACGCCACACTTATTGAAAGGCGTCAATAAAAACAATAAAATAGCTCTCAGGGGTGAGGGTACTGTCTTAATAAAGACATATGTGAACGGTGAAGCACGAATCACAAAACTATATCCTGTGGTGTATTATCCGGAAGCTCAAAATCGACTTTTGTCGATTGGCAAACTTATAGGAAACGACTGTGTACTTGTTAGCAATGCTACATGCACACAAGTTGTTCACAAAAAGACTGATAAAGTACTCTATGCGGGCTTACCCGTGGATGCGAGTAATAAACTCCTCCACTGGCTTCCTTCCATCATATGGAATTCGGAAAAAGCCTGGGAATCAGTCTTCATGTCAAAAACGGTTGACTATGACACATGGCATAATCGCATGGCCCATGCCAGCAAAGAAGTTATGCGTCATTTGGAAACACACCTCAAAGGTGTAAAAGTCAAAGGTTTATCGAAGCTCAGCACCTGCAAAGGATGTGAGATGGGTAAACACATATCAAAATCATATCCTGAATCAGAAAAAAGAGCCACTGAAATTCTACACCTAATCCATGCTGATTTGATCGAATTTCCTGTACGATCTTATCATGGATTCAAGTTCGTAATCAACTTCCTTGATGATCATTCTTCATATGCCTATCATGAACTTCTTAAACATAAGGATGCTGCCTTCGTTGCATTCAAGAAGTTCAAAGCGTTAACGGAGAGAAAGACAGGCAAGAAGATCAAACAATTTCGCATAGACCAAGGAGGAGAATTCTTAAGTGGCGAATTCAAACATTTTCTGAATACAGAAGGAATATCTGTGCACCCTAGTGCGCCTCATACACATCAACAAAATGGAAGAGCAGAACGTCTTAATAGAACGTTAACGGACAAAGAAGAAGCCTTATGTCATATGGCATGCTGTCCCGTCTCATGGTGGGAATTTGCCTACAACACAGCCATCTTTGTCTATAACTGCACTCCAATGAAGCACTTAGATTGGAAATCTCCTAATGAGCTTTTCAACAAGAAACAACCTGATGTCTCATACTTTAGAGTCTTTGGTTGTGGTGCATATGTATTCATTCCTAAGAATAGAAGAAAGAATAAACTTTCTCCGAAGCAAGAAGCTATGACCTTCATCGGATATGACGTTGGATCAAAATCTTATCTATTCATGGATTCCACAAACACGATACGTAGTAGCCCTGATGCTACTTTTGATGAACTATGGTTTCCAAAATGCAAAGACAGTAAACCGTTTGAGCGTTTAGAACCAGATAAACAGACCAAATCTTCGTCTATTCCGAGGGATAATGATGATTCCTCTGGTAATGACGATGACAACTCGGATGATGGATTTGATTTCAAGCCCTCTCATCCTCCCAATAAACTGGATCAGATGGACGACTATGTATCCCCTCGTCCCCCTTCTAGACAGTCGAACAACGGTTCTTCTTCATCTGGAAGTGGAAACTCTGCTCCATCTGCTGGACCAAGTCAGTCACCACCTCCTCAAGGTGATGACGACGAGCAAGAACTACCACTTGCTCAGCACCGCGAAAGACGAGCTGAAAAAGCTCCTGAACGCGGAACACCAATTCCTGTTAGTGTTAAGAATCCTACTATTAGGCTTCAGAGTGAAGGTGTTATTCCAGCACCTACGCCCGGTACTGCTCCTTTAAAGCCTCTTAAACCAGGCTGGCGTCCTGCTAAACATCAGGATGGATCTATTGTCTTCTATAATGACAACTCCAAGAGATGGGTTAGGGACCGCCGTCAAGTCGAAGCTGAAATGGCTACGGTACTTGAACAAGGGGGTGAAAAATTGTACCTTGCACTACTTTCTTTCGCTTTGCCTGTTTCTGACACGGAGAAAGAATGGAATTTCAAAGACATTCTTAAACTTCCTGAAAGTGAAAAGAAACAATGGTTAAAGGCATGCGAAGAGGAATTGCTTGCATTGGAAAAGAGAAAAGTTTATGAGTTAGTTAAATTACCACCTGGAAGAAAAGCAATCAGAAACCGATGGGTGTTTAACGTTTAACACAAAATCAGACTTGCGCAAACGCGCTCGACTAGTGGTGAAAGGTTTTTCTGAAATAGAAGGAATTGATTACGATGGATTGTTCTCTCCAGTCGTCAGATATGACACAGTTCGTATCTTATTGGCCTTAGCAGCGATTGAGGATTGGGAACTCAAAGCGCTGGACGTCAAGACTGCCTTCTTATATGGCAAACTTGATAAGGAGATTTACATGGAACAACCTGAAGGATTCATCAAGAAGATAGGATATGTTTGTCGATTACTCCGCACCTTATATGGTCTCAAACAAGCAAGCCTAGAATGGTGGAAAGAGTGCAGAGCCTCTATGATAGAAATGGGGTTCGTAAACTGCTTGTCGGATGCGGGAGTTTTTATCTTCAGGAACAAAAGAGGTTTTGTGATTGTAATCATCTACGTCGATGATGCGATCTTTATGGGACCAAACAGAAAGCTTCTGATGGAAAAGAAGCAAGAGTTCATGGCTAAATGGGAATGCCGAGATCTCGGGGAATGTAAAGAGTTTTTAGGAATGGTCATACAGAGAGATAGGTCAAAGAGGTTGATTACTCTTGACCAAGATTCATACCTAACAAAGATTCTTAAACGTTTCAACATGGAGAATGCTAACATTGCACAAACTCCATTACCAGCTGGGTACAAACTGGCGATCAACAATGATCCGGTTGATGAAGTACTCAAGAAGCAATATCAGTCAATCATAGGTTCTCTCCTATACCTCACACTTGGAACTAGGCCAGACATTGTGTACGCAGTAATCAAACTGTCACAATACTCAGTAAATCCATCGAAGCTACACCTTAATGTGGCTCGACATGTTATGAAATACCTGGCAGGTTTTACCAGATATAAATTAGTTTTCAATGGCAAATCAACAGTGTCGGAACCGATCGCCTTCACTGATTCTGATTGGGCCTCTGATGAGGATAATAGACGATCACAGACTGGTTACTTCATAATGATCGCTGATGCTGTAGTCGTGTGGAATTCTCATAAACAGACCACGATAGCATTATCCAGCACTGAAGCCGAATACATGGCTCTTTGCAACTGTTGTAAACAAGTCATTTGGGTTCAAAACTTGTTTAACGAACTTGGAGTTAAGTTTGTTAATCACACAACAGCTATAGTCGGTGACAATCAAGGCTCTTTATTCATTGCCTCGAATCCAGTCACTGACAAACGAACCAAGCACATTGATATACGCTTTCATTTCATACGTGAGCAAGTAGAACTGAAATGAGTTACAATGATGCATGTATCGACCAAGGATCAGATTGCTGATATACTCACAAAGAACCTTGGACGCATACAATTCGATTATCTCAAACGAAAACTAGGTATTACCTTTCACTAAGATACTGGTGAGGTTCGCCACCTGAAGATAGGTAGGACAGAAAGTTCACTGCCAGACACTTAGTGAGGGGGTGTGTTGGAAGTGTCACTCACGTGTCTGACAAGATCATCAACATTATACCGGAATACACGCTATTAACCAATAGGAAAGACACGGGAGGATTACATATACTCCTAGGTTATTCCGTCCAATAGCATATGTCCCTCTGGGAATCTGCTTACTGTCCGCAGTCATTGCTGACTGATGTAGTAGATAAGAGGTAGCCCTGTGGGCTGAGTTATATACGCACGGACCATCGTAGTTGGTATATAAGCTGTGTAAGTAGTCAGGGATAATTTGAGTACTTAGTTACTTTGCTTTAAGCCTCGCTTTAACGCTAGCCTATCAAGCACAAAGCCTTATCTCAAGTAAGTAAAATGTTTACCCAGTGCCTACCAGCCCTACCAGTGCATACCGCAATTCATACATACCCTATGCTGCGAGTATAGGCGGTCTACTTAATTGTAGGCCACCGTTACTTTCATCATAATCTTGGTCTTCTTTGGATCACGCTTCTTGACTGGGCTAGGGAGGAATGGTTGAGAGCAGGATGCACGGTTCATTGGTGGCAGTGACGTGAGTAGCACGTGCTCGCTTACAGCGAACGGGCCAAGCATGCAGTGCTCATCTGGCGGACTACCGAGAAGGGCATAGCTGGACTGCTGAGAAGGGCATAGCTGGACTGCTGAGAAGGGCGTGGCGGACTGCAAGAAGGACAGGGTATCTATATTTAACCTAGTCGGCCACGGACTGATCAGTTATCAAGATTATGTCCATACAAGAAATCCTTATATATGTATAGTGTATGACCTGCCTTAGGTGCCCTTTTCCAAGCAGTGTTAACGAACGAGGACATATTAGGGATTCTGCATTGCAAGAAACAAAGTCGATGAAGTGATATAGCCCAAGTACCGGACATTTCATTCTGGATCCCATCACTGGCATACGTAGATGAATGCTCTACACCAGTCTTTCGTCAAGTCTCGGATCACCCATAGGTGAAAGTAGAATCGTCTGCAGGTGGCTTGCATCTTGGAATCGAGGAAGACAATATATAAATAGCTTGAAAGGCACAAACTTTGCCTTGTTGATCTCTCCTTTGTCGAATCGGCCTTTTCTGGTCAAAGTCAATAACTAAGTGCCATCTACAATTCTTGCTAGTGATAAAGATGATGATCTACATGCAATTGTTCTGTTCCGAATGTGCAGGAGTATTACCAATAAAATAGATTTCCAATCCCAACAGTGCCCTCTAATCCTGTTCGTCACCAATCACAAATGTCGTAACATCTAAACGATGTTAGTTACATCACTTGGACTATGCCTAAAACTGATTGAGTACAGGCATATATATTAAATGAAGACATACTTGGAGTAAGCAGGAGGAGACTTACTATCTTGGGCTGCAGTGCTGTCCTGACCTCGATGAAGCCTTACAACATCTTGAGTTGCTTCATTCAGAACTGTGCGGAGCAAAGGGACTCGAAAATAAACAAAGCGGCTATACCAGCTGATATTTGGCAATAGTGTGTGCCAATCAATATTTGGCAGTAGCGCGCGAGTACTCATGATAATAATGATGTGAAAGATGATGACGGTGACTAGGATGAAACAGATTTGGTAGCCGGGTGATGGTCCTGGGTAGCCTAGCGCAAATCAGACATTGCACAGCCACAGCCAAAGATAATAATACCTAAATAGTAAAGACACACTTGAAGCGAGGCATGTGAGATAATAATTGTTGGTATAATTAGCGTATTGTTGGGAGAGAGATGTTGGAGGAATATGAGGTAAACGACAATAATGAACCCAAGAAGCATGATGGTTATGAGAGCGGGAAGGATCTGAACAAACTGCAGGCAGATAAGAACGGTCACCATTGGCAGCCCCATAGCAATGCAGTTGATGAACAGGTGAAGAGTGTCATTCATGATGTGGCGGTTGAAGGAGGATAACAATCACGCGTTACTGTAGTTCCAATTTATAAGTGAGTACACTCACGTGACCTGTCCGGATGTGACGTACCTTGACGTACCTGACCGCTGTAAACCAGTTGCAATGCAATGTCAAGACACAAGCAGGGTTTCATTGGGCTCTAACTATAGTTCCAGACTCAGTGCCCTACCCAGATGCATCCAATTTAAATAGCATTGTTATTGCGGCAAGCCTGTAACGCGGAATGCATACAATACATATCCTTCTCGTACACTACCCTTCCCCTCCTCACGAACTCGATGCCACCACAAGACGCCCGAGTTACATTATATTCAGTCCTCCTCACTGCAACCCAACCTCGAAAACCCTAACAGCCCCATCCGCACCTGCAAGCAGCAACACCCAACTTCCCGTCCCCGATCCACAAAACTCCATTCACACCCCAAACCCAACGTTCTTCAACGGAAACGTCCTAACCGGCTTGTCAACACTCCAAATGTAAACGTTGGTATCTAAAGACCCCGAAGCGCAGTATTTCGAATCAGGTGTCCAGGAGAGTGTGTTGATTCGGGCGGTGTGGTGAGACCAGCGGGATGTTACCAACTGTACACGAGTCAGCAAGGAAAAGGGAAAAGAGAGACGTACAGATTGCTTAGCAACATCGAATAAGATTACCTTTCCGCTGGTCTACATAAACCGGAGGGGATCAGATAAGACGAGGAAGGTAAGGAAGGAAACGTACATCTCCAGCAGCCAAAAGCTTCCCATCCGGTGAAAACGCCAACGCAGAAACAACACCCTTATTCCCCTCCAGAACAAACCCCTCTTTGAGGGTCTTCCCATCCCATTCGAAGATGTGAACTTTGGTGTCCTAAACCACGTCAGAATCCAACCAAGGTGAAGGATAAAGTGGATGACGTACCTCCCCACCAACACCAACCAACCCTCCGTATGTCGCTACCGAACTAGGATTGAACGAAAACGCAGAAGAGGTTATCTTCTGATTGTCCCTCACAACTTCAACCCGTCCAATCTCAGCAACGAAAACCGAATTGTCGTCACCGACAGCGAGAGATTTAGGTTGGGAGGTTGTTGATACTGATGCTGGACTACCGAACCCTCAGGTCAGATGGATGGAGTTTAGGGAAGGGAAGGGAAGAGGGACGAACGTAAACTTGACCCCACCGACATCAATCTCCCTCACAGAATCATCAAATCCTGCCGAATGGACTTTACCCGCTTTGGGATTCGGAGCCATAGAAACGACAAGAGTCGAATGTGTTCCCCTCTACGCGTGTCGATTCAAAGGTGGCTGAAGAATAGGAATGTATGTGGCCGTCTGCTGAACCCGCGAGGAACGTCTCGGAAGAGGAAGGTAGCGAAGAGATTGCGGTTACGGATTTCTGAGGAGCTTGGATTATCCTAGTGGGTCCACTCCCGCTTCGGGGATCAAAGACGTTGAGATCACCAAAGAGAGAAAGGGAAACGAGGGTGTTTTCAGATACCCAGGTGTTTCCAACTTGTTGGTTGGGTACTGCGGAGGGTAGAGTCCATGTTGTAGTTGATTTGCGGGTTTCAATGTCCCTTGTTAGGAACGCGGATTAGAGGGGTGAGTTGGGATGAGAGGGACGTACAGAGTTTGACGGTGCAATCTGCCGAAGAGGTAGTGAGGGATTTACTATCTGGGCTCCATGAGCATGCCATCTAGAGATGGTCAAGTATGAATAGAGAAGGACGAAGGGACGCACGATTGATCCAGTATGTGCCCCTTCTGAGAACTCTCCAATCGTCTCTCCGGTTTTACCATCGTAGAGGAAAACTTTGGCGTCTGAGCCTACGCTTGCAAATTGGTCTCCGGAGGGCGCATAGCGTAGATCTAGAATAATTTCGTGTGGGTTTTGATTGTCTAGAGGTGATGAGAAAGGAAGCAGTGGGAAAGGGGTAAGCACCTTGTCGTACTTGTATGGAGCGCCTAGGATGAAAGTTTAGCAAGACGACGGGTAGGCAAAAGAAGTACCCTGGTGAAACACGATGAGGGTATCGTCTGCAGCTGTAGCGGCTCTAAAAGGTCTCTGGTGTCGCATCGATACGGCGTTAATGACCTACCCAAATGAGAAAAGCCAGAGTGTCGTTAGAATGTACCTTTGAATGACCACTGGTTTCGCCCGTGGACGAACCAGTGTCCATCATGAATGCATGCCCGAATCTAAAGCAATCGGTTAGCAGACGAAAGACCCGCAAGACGCAGACTTTTCACGACCGTCTCCAACGGCAATGATAATGATACGTTTACTTTCTCCGTCCCAGTCAAGGTCATTGCTGGATAACATCAGCGGCGTATTGAATGCATCAAGTCTTACATCCTTCCAGAGATGGCCTTGTACTCGCCCTTGAGTGTCTGATCTGGTCCGACGGTATCCCATACCCTGATTATCTAATAACACAGATTCCTGGAGACGTGGAGTTGACATACCTGTACCAACGACATCCGCAGAAGCGCAGTAGTACCCAGAAGGCGAAATTCGAGCTACGGTTGTGTTCTGAACATGGCCAGAGTATACGATCGACAAGCCTGGATGCTGTACATCCCATACTAAGCCTAGGTTCAGCATTCACCGTGGTGACCAACCTCCAAGTCACGTATCTAGCGTGAAATGGGCCGTTGAACAGAGACTCGCAAGCTGGACGTACAACGATGCCCTTTCCATTAGCATAGACTACTTTGCCTTTACTTGAGCTTAACTTTGTGGATTCGCCACGAGTCATGTTTGGATTTGGAGGGAATAGGCCGATTCGTTTGGATGACATTGTAGTGAAGGAAGGATGGTTACCGCAGTCACGCGTCGTAATTTTCGATTCACGTGTACACTTTCTAATTCGTGCAAGCATAGTACAAGTGGTCTGGGATACATCTATTAGCATCCAACATTCGTGTTGCCTCGGTATGGAGGAGGCGACTCAACATCAGTACCCTCATTCACGTGTGTTGCCACCCCGTCTTTGGTTGAGTCTTGCACTTCACCTCCTGCCGTACCTCGCTCTACATCATCCGGAACTGGGAGGTATATTTGAATGTAAAGAAAACGATCTCGCCAATCAACATCTGGTAGTAGGCTGATGGTGGCCATGATGATAGCTGTCTGGAAGGCACCAGTTGTAATGATGAAGAAGAATATTGTCTCATAGTTGCTTGTAAAGCCTAATCCAAGTCAGACATAGCACAGACACAACAAAGATCATACCTAGATAATAGAGGCAAAGCTGGAAAGATATATGTGACATGATTGTGGTTGGGAAAATGAGGCGGTTGTTTGGCGCAACATGCTGGAACAGTACAAGATAGAAAAGTAGCATCATGGTGATGCCAACAAGAATGATTGCGGATCGGTCCGGAAGAGTGTTTACAGTATGTATAGAGATGGGTATGGTGGCTAAAGGTAAGGAGATGAAAAAGAAGATGTTGAGAAGGCGCAAGATGTCGTTCATGTTGATGGTCAAGGAAAAGGAGGGAAATAATCACATGTCAATTTATGTGCACATGATTCCCGCTCAATACACTTGTGGGTCATTCGAACATACCCAACAGTTCTTGGAAGCAGAACTGTCAAAACAACGACAGTTACTAGTAGTGCGCCTCATGGGTGACTAGTGCGACGTAGGAGCTTGTATCGATAAGTATTCGCGCAAAACCCTGGTTGTTTTTGACATTTAGTATGGGATGTGACTTCAGCTGGCATGGCAAACCAGAATCCCGCCTCTACAAAGAACTCGACTTGCTTCAAATTGGTGTTCTACCAAAGAGGGAAGTCGCTGAGGTGCCTCAGCGGATACCGGTGACACGGCAAGCTGGTATGGAGGAACCAAAAAAGATCAACGGTTGCTCTGGGAAATTCGCATCGGTAGACAAAGCAGACAAAACGGGCGAGCGACATGCCTGCGAGCGTGATGCTCATTGAGCACTCATGCTTCGGCGACGAGGGGTCCGACAGAACATGAACTCACAGATTGCATTTTCAGGGTTTTACTTTGACCATCTCTAGTAATCGCATGACTTCTTCATAAGATGGTTGTGCTGAACCTTTCGGCCCTGGTGATCCCATGTTAGCGAGAAAGGTCTTGAAAGTCAACCAGACTCACGAAGTTCCGACGACATCTTTCCTATAGTCTGCAAATCATCCCACAAGTCCTCCTTGTCAGTTCTATTGCTAAAATCGACGCCGTCCAGCATAAAGGTTGCTAGTCTGCCGTTCAGACGAGATCGTTCTTGGAGATCAAGGGCCAGCGGACGGCGAATGGTGTCGTAGACCTCGAGCGCACGAGGAATAATGTCACGGGTGGTGTTGGGATGGCCAAGAGCGGTGGCAAGAATATAAGCATCCTGAAGACTTTTCAGGACGTGAGAATCAATTAGCTATTCTGTTGTACCTCTATTGCTTGACTTGCTCCAGCCCCGAGGAAGGGAGTCATCGCATGGGCCTGTAGTGTTTGTTATACATACAGGGATCAGCCAGGAAATACCGTGACTCACAGCATCGCCCACAAGAGCTACATTGTTATGGACAAACGTATCCATGGGCTTGACAATATAGATAGCCCACTTAGATACCTGTTCAGCATTCTGACAGCTCATTTAACAGGTTGATGGAAGGAATAGTAGGCTGGGCGTACCCTGACTAGGGTCTGGACTTCGGGCTCGAAATCTTGGAACAGGGATATGAGCTCAGACCTATCTGCCGGAATGACAGATGGTCCGTCATGCTTGGTGTTTTCGAGGTGATACTGGGGATCAATGCCGACCATGTTAATAAACTTTCCTTGTTGAATGAGATAAGATATGAGAAACTGAAAGGGTCATTAAGTGGGAGCATATCAGAGGTAATCTACTCACAGCCTTGAGTCCTGAATACTACACAAGGAGATAGGAACGAGTGGTAAGAAAGAAACGATGCCCACTTGAATTGGAATCTCGTCATTGAAAACCTGAAGAAGATTGTTAATGAACTCATAAGAACGCAAGCAGCCCTACTGAGTGGTCAGGATGTTCAGCACGAATCTTTTCAGCTGGAATCACTGCTCTGTAAGCGTTGATACCAGTCCATAATGGGTCTGCTGCGCTGCGTATCTCGGATGCCAAATCGCACGTCAGTTATAGGTCAGATAAGATTAAACCATACTTGGGCCAGACTCTGGTTTCCCGCCTGCCACTTTTAGCAACTCTTCTTCAAGACCTAGTTTCCGTAGAATTTCCCATGGACCTGACGAGATAGGGTTATATATACTATCAAGACACAGGAAGGTACCTACGCATGCCCAGCCCGATGCCTGCGCCCGCTGTGGTAATCTTGGTGGCAGATTCGTACACCGCAACGCAAATGTCAGGATATTTGGATAATGCAATAGCGAGAGTGAGCCCGCCAATTCCTCCACCACTGGAACGACGCGTCAGGACAAGAGATGGATAATCAGGACGGGACACTTGCACAATAGCCACAGAAAATCTTGCGGGACCCATTGATAGATGGTCTATCGCCGAACCTTGGGTTCTCTAAGCCTTTCAAACTCTTTTAAATGAACACGACAACCAGATTTGTCTTGATCTGTTTGTCATTGGCTAAATTGTCATATTGATGACATTGACACCGGATGGGTGGGTTGGCTCTGCGTGCCAGGGAAGAGCGATATGAATGATCCCGATTGAATTCTTATGCGACATCAAGAGACTGCACGGTACGACTAGTAGAATGAGTATGCGAGCGGTTTCTCGTTAGATAGGCTCACCAAACCATAGTGCTACGCCTTGAATGTAAATTGAGTATCGTACTGAGGTGGGAGTTGGAACATAGTGAATCATCTCAAAGGAAGGACGGAAGTTCTTGGAAGCAGCACAGATATCATGATGGCTTTAGTGACAAGTGCGAATGAACATGGAAGTGGGAGCTTGTATCGATATTCGCGCAGAACCCTGATTGATTTTGACATTTAGTATGGGTTCAGCGCCGGTATGTGGCTGATTTGGTGTCTCGAATGAGTCGATGACGCGTCAGCTTTGCGACTGATCATAAGTGACCTTAGCCTTGTACCCGGCCACAGAAGAACATATTCTGCTCCTAGCATCAGCGAGTCGGTAGAATTGAATCAACTTTGTCATCACCTCATTTCTGGTCCCGTCCGCCGGTAAGTCGTGGAAATCATCTGACAGATTAGGCAGAGGAGAAGCAACCCCTCCGAGGTCGTGTGTGCGTATTTGCCAACCAGCCTAAGATTATCGATCTTGCAGACGCAGAGAGCACGAAACCGCAGTTGGATAGTCAGTGGTCACAATACTAGTATCTGGAAGGCGAGACTGGGTCACTGGGGTTGTGGAATACCCCAAACATACTGTCGCTGCGTTCACTAGTACTGTTTCTCTCTCACTTCTTCTCGTACGTGTTCGTCCCCCCTTTGGTCGCTGCTTTGCGCTGACAAGGATCCTGGATAGATGGATTCCGTGGGCAAGATGTTTCGAGGATATATTATCTGGGATTCGGAGGCCAAGTGACTGTATTGAAGAAGGACGCGAATGCTGTTGTAAATGCTGCAGATGTCCCATTGATAGACTCGCGGAGAAGGCTGCTGGGTGTATTGGTGGTTCTAAGACTCGTATACGCCCCCAAATTTTTTGAAGCATCAGACGCGACGGCATGAGACAAGACGTGTTGTTATTGCTTGCTGTTCAAGCCCATCTTTCGACTTCACCTCACCATGGTCCATTGAACGACAATGAAGCACGTTCGCCATATCTCCTGCTGAATATGGTCTCGTCATATTTAGCATGGGACGCGAACTCGTTCAGGGGGGATGCGTTCGAAAGGAGCTAGGTTGCAACAGGCTCTTGGAAGAGACTTGCATTTTCTCAACTTTTGCAAGGCGGTAAAGGTCTTAAACGAGGCAGGTCACAGTCACGGGGGCCACAAGTTGTGGCAAGAAAAGGAGAAGGTGCTCTTGCATCAGATTTCTGTGTGTCTCTACTTGGATTGGAAGATAGATATTGAATGATCATGGGCAGTAAAACGTGATGTATGAAAAAGATAACAATACAATGGTACATCTGTTTACAAAAATGATAGGTAAAAAGGCTACGAAGCATAAAAATACTCGATTGAAAATTCAGCGCTCAGCAGCATTGGGGCTTTGGCGAGAGCTGTTTTAATCAATGATCCAGACCTGGTTCGCGTTGCCATCTGTACATTTCCACATCTGGACCTGATGAAAATTAGACCGAGATTCGTCACAAGACAAAGAGTCACTAACCCTATTTCCGTTGGTCAAATCACCTTCTGTGAGATCAAGACATTCACCATGATTAGTCCAAGCAATACGTTGATCAGGCGTAACGCTAAATCTTTGATTGACGTTGCCAGTATTGCAGGTATATATCTGCATCTTATTTCCGTTGGCGGTATTACCATTTGTCACATCTACAACGACATAAGATGGAAGGAATTTTGATTGCCGGGGACATACTAAGACATTTGTTACCGTAGATAACAAACGTCGAACCGACCTGAGTCCAAGATTGTGCTATAAGGTTGTCAAAATCGCAGAGTAACGGTAACACCATAACATACAAGGTGATCCATTGCAGCGTTCGATAACGACAGCAGCATTGTTTGCGTTGGAAGGTGCAGCCAAGCAGGTTCTTCTCGAGCTCGCACCCGGATGAGTAGCGTGAGTGGCCCCCGGAGGTGAGCTCGTAGTTGTGGTGGTGCTTACACTTCCACCTTCACCAATCGTCCACTTCTGGTTGTTATTATATCCACGGTTGCATGTCCAGATTTGCACCTATTTTCGATCATTAACCTGTCCACGAGAGAAAAGAAATCGCAGACCTGATTGCCATTGGTAAGCGACCCATCCGTATCATCCAAACAGAACTTCGTTCCCTTCCATTGAATAGTCCTCGCACTAACAAGCCATTGTTGGTAAGCATCACCGGGAGTACAGGTCCAAATCTGCAACTTGGTCCCGTCGGCGGCAATGCCATCGGTGACGTCCAAACATTTGTTGCTGTAGATCTAGATTCGTGACCCGCTCACTCTCCAGGATTGGGAACTATCGCCGGAGCAGTCTTCAATTTCGACAGAGGCACCGTTGGTGTTGGATGCGGCTGCCAAACATTTGGCAGAGTTGCCGTTCGGGTGGATGGCTGAGGCGGATCCATTGGGTTGAGAAAATGTGGATGTGGTTGTAGTTGTGGAAGTTGTCGATGTCGTGGAAGTGGAAGTAGAAGTAGAGAAGGCAGGTGTGCCAGTCAAACAGGGTATGGATGCGCCGCAAGCATCGCCCTGTTCGGGAGTATCGTCACAAGTCCAAGATGACTGGAAAAGGGTGAGAGTATAAATGGAAAGATGAATATCCTTACAGTGCGTTCTTGAGGCACGCCGATGGCAGCGTACGGGTCGACACCGAGACACGTAGCGAGTGTAACGAGCAATGCTTAATAACAATACAGAAAGAAAGCGTCAAACGCACATTGTAACCTTGACTCTGGAAGAGTCTAATGGCGTGTGGAACTAACGTGTAAGCCGTATTCTCTAAAAAAACGAGTCTGAGTAACTCAGTAAGACATAATGGACACACTGACCTTCGGTCTCATGCTGCAAGACGAGTGCATTGGACACGTGAGCATTGGCGATTTGTCTATAGACAGCCTTGGACTGAGCAGTCGTGTTACCGCTCGCGTCACCGGTATCCCAATCCCACAAAGCGAGATTCTGTTCCCTGCCAAACGCAATATTGCGAACATTGTTGGTATAACTGCCAGATGGCGGTCTCATAAATGCGGGTTTGATACCAAGAATCCTTGATAAAGCCTCTTCCACACGGTACAGCTCATCTTTGATTTGCGGCGTTGAAAGAGTACTGAGGTCGGCATTGGACCAAGTGTGGCTGCCAATCATGTGTCCTGCGGCGTAGGCGTACTTGACGTCGGAAACCCGATCCGAATCGTAAATGCAATCATAATTGTTACCGTTGAAAAAGAAGGTGGCCTTTGCACCGGTATTGGTGAAAGCATCGGAAATGCGGCGCAAGTAGATATAAGGACCTGAAATATTGCGATTGGTAGGCTGATTGCATACTCTAGAAGCACGTTGCCTTCATCCTATAAGCTGGGTTAGATCAAGAGAAGTGACACCATACTGACTTACAAAAGTAAGAGCAATGTCATTAGGCTGAGTACACTTGTTGTAAACAGATAATGCGGCCCTCTTCTCCGGTTGCTAGGAAGGTGAATGCGAATGGGATGTAGTCGTGCTGCGGGAGAAAATACTCACAGCAAAAGGTGTCGCGGAAACAGCCGAGAAAGTCAGCAGAGCCGCGAGAATGACACGAAGAGACATGAGGGGAATGTTCTCTTGGGTGCAGAAGTGCGAGCTTAAGGATTATCGTCAAACCGGAATGCTTTTATATGTGTAGAAAGGGCCCGATATAGACAGAACTCCTACCGTTGTCGCGATCATTGCAAGTGCCCCTCTTCTGCAGCATTTTGACGACTCGATTTTGAAACTCGATGTTACAAGGAATGCCTTCAGAAGAAACTGAGAAGCGAGTCTGACTGAGAGCACTTGTCGAAAGAGGCCAGCTCACCGTCAACATACCAGTAACCAATGCATTACCAGGATGAAGGAAGGAGGGATGGTGGGGCAAGTTGATCCGTGATCATCGATCAGGCTAACGGGAATGACGGTCAGAACGAAGTCATTCCGCATCGGCTCCACCTGCAATAGTCATTGCGGCTTTTAAGGATTAATGAACAAACCCACTGAAGTCTGGTACCTACCTGTAGGAACGTTGGCTCGGTATGCAGTCTTCAAGCGCCAGTGCCTCGGGGTCAGTGCCAAATTATGGAGTATATTAGCAAAACAGGCAGATGAAGTTCAAATTTAATGAACGGGAGGTGGGTTGCGGAAAGTCCCGTGACACTGTTTGGTGCCGTTACATCATCATGCCGTGTTCAGAACTCAGCCCTAAGGCTCCAACTGTAATGTATACGTATACACTCCATGATGTAAATATACAGTTACAGTTGTATACTGTATATAAACTGTTTAAAGTGTATACACATACAGTTTGTATACAGTTCTCCTCCTCACCTGAGTGATAGTTAGTCAATTAGTCTGGACTATGTTTCTGTGTGATCTACAGCATAGATGGACATTATATCTTCTGTATATAGATATACAAAGACTCTGCAGTGCTTAGAACTGGCTTAAAAAGGCACCCTCAGATCAGATGACAGTGTGCTGACAAACATGTTCCCACACTTCCTTATCTGGTGCTATACAACCCGACAGGTAGAGGCGCTGTAATGCTTTATTTTTATGCATCTTCCATACTTAGAGAGATAGATGACATCCTATAGATATCCTTTGTATGCCCTGATGCCCTTCTATGGGGCATAGCTGTCTTACTAAATAGCAACTGTATATACCATCTATATACTGTATATTTACTGTATACCACAGCTTCAGCCAGACCCCCTATACATATACATATACATATACAGTTATAACTGTATATATACAGTAAATAGATAGTATGGTTGGAGCCTTACTCAGCCCGGAATTTCACGATGCTTGAAATTTGAAAAACTGCAACCTTTAACACGGGGACACTGTCTTCGCGGTCCAGCACTGTCCACAAAACAATATCCCTTGCCTTCATCGATCGCTGAGTCCAGAATCGAGATTGTCTTTCATGCTCCACCAGAAATCTTGAAGTGACCGGATACGATCGGATAGCTTGGTTTAGAGGTATCCAAAGTGTTGTGTGGAGAAGAGAAATTGCAATTGAGCTCGTACATGTTTTTCTACACCTGCACTTTGCCAGCTTTGATTCGCCAAATTTCCGGGGCTAGTAACAGTAGGTTTGTGAGTCGGATGACGACGATAATTGACAGTCTCCTAGGGACTGTCAGAATTCGAAATCTGACTCAGGCATTCCGATGCCAGGATTTGCTTTCGCCCACTCTAAACGTTCATCGATCCAGCCCTCCGAACGCTTCCAATTAGCAATACCCAGCCCGAGATAGGTTATGAGGCGGCGAAAGGGTGCACCACGCTCGTAGGCACGTCGCCACTCGCCCGTTTTGTCTGCTTTGTCCACCGATGCATGGAATGTTTCCCAGAACAACCGTTGATCTTCTTCGGTCCCTCCATACCAGTTTGCTGTATCACCGTCGGGATCTGGTATCCACTGAGGCACCTCAGCGACTTCCCAAAGAGGGGAAATGGTAGTTGCTTCAAAATCAATGTAGCCGTTGATGTGGCCCGTGTTATCGTCTATCTGAGCAATATATAAGTCATTAGGCTTGGGTGACTGAGACTCTGCACATACCAGCATGTTGACCAAACGAAAGTCCTCCAGTCGAATTGTATAAGGCTTTCCAGGGCTGGTAAGCGGACCTTGAATGGGGGAGTCGCCTGGGTAAACATAGCATAGGTCAATACCCTTGAGCATGACCTTTACGCCAGAGCTGATAATGTCTTCATCCTCAGTCTCAGACAAAATGAGCGCCCTTTCGGGATACCGCGTTGCTTTGAGCAGTTCGGCTCGCGGCGAGCTAGCTAAATAGTCGCCAACATTTTGGAACGGGCCACACAGTGTGTTTAGGTCTCTGAGCGTGTCCATTGACATGTGAGGATATTGAACGATTCCATCGATCATGCGATAGAATGGCGTATGAACGATAGGACCGACGATGTAGGAAGGTTCGTGCGAGTCATCACCGGCACCCTCAGCTTCATATAGGGAGCCTGCTTCCGCAAAACATGCGGAGAAAAGAGCAACGAGATGCTCTGCGACTTGTTCAACGACCGCCTTCTTCACTTGGATGGACAAGGTCTCCCAATTTGAGCTGGGAGTAATTCCTGCAACCTGTTAGTGACATACAAATATGATTTTCAGCTGGCTCGGGACCCCTCCCTAGACCCTGTGTCACATGTCGCAATGCCCTTGGTGATAACTGCCTGACCCCCCACTTACATAATCATCGAAATGAATATTGAGCTCTTCTGGATATTCTGTTGTACCAGTACATATAACGAGCCATTTGGGACACAATTTGACAATACTATTCTTTACATAGAAGTCTGAATCTCTCAAAAACGACCCGAGCAAGTCTTGTCACTCACCTGTCACAGGTTTGTGACATTCTTTTTACAGCTATTTCAGGTTGTTGCATATGGCAGCCAGTATGTAGGAGTGTTTGAGGGGACTAGTAAACACCATATCAGTTGTGCCCAGTATTTACATTGCTCTGAATAGCTGAAGATTTGGTACAAAAAATGATTACATAAGTCACTGGGTCTGCTGCAAAGGCAGTCACAAAAGTGACAGACTCAATCCACATCACACGTCCCAATTTCGTGATTGTGGATTTGTCTGTTTATAAGAGACTAGGTAGTAACACGTGTTAGAGCCTCCACCGATGGAACCCAAGCTCCTGCCACCGCAGCCTGCCCCTTGGAAGAAGGTGAATGTGGCTGACACCGCTGGCGACTCGGAGGCGGAAACAAGAATTGCATCATGATTGTTGGGATTGTGTAGCTTCTACCAAAAAAAAAGTGGAGTGAGTTGAAGATTATATGACAGGGGGATTGAGATGAGGCTTTGGGAGAAGGGTCTGAATGCTAACCTGATCAAAGGTATGAAGAGGAGCTAAGTGAAAAGCCTCCAGAAGGACAGGTATTTATATGTTTTCTATTGCAAGGTTGCACCTGGCTACTGACACTTAGTGTACACGGTCTGTGGTGCCTGCATTTGCCAAGGCTAGAGCAAGGCTAGAGTTACTCGGGAGAAGACTCGAAAAGAAGGGAGCAATAAGGTAGTGAAAACAGCCGGCTGTATCTTCAGATAGTAGGTAAGGAATTTGGTTCTGTGTTGCTCTGTATAGCTCAAAAAATCTTACTCGGCAGTTACTTATTTCCCTGCACTCATTGTAACATGAGACAGGCAAGTATTCAGTACAAGGTTACCGCCGAACCAACTATCGTGCCTCAGCCAAGACTTGGATGTGTCTGAAAAATTGGAGTCAAATTCCAATTGCTGCGAAATAAAAGGTAATCGTGGTATGAATCCTAAGTTCCTCACCTCACCTCTGCTTACGTATACCACTGATGCATCAGAACGGAAGCAGTACTAGTAGATGTTCGATGCAATGGTCTCCTCTGGAAGAAAGACCGTTCTTGCAGCCCGCCAACTCCTTACTCTGATTCACAGTGTGTAGAGATACAAAGACGGCCAAGGAAATGCATACTCACAACTGAATGGCTAACTGAATGGTCTTCACCAGGTTTCTGAGGATGCTGCTCAAATCTCACATTTGGGAATCTATCACTATCATTGGAATGGAAGAACTTGAGAACTGAATATGGCAGGCAAGCAAAAAAAATGAAAAAATGGTTGAAAAACAATATTAGGAGCCAAACAACAGGTATTAACTATGGCTCTGACTCTGCAGACTCGAATTCGACAAATGCCGTATCATCCGGCCCCTTGTACAGAACTTGATGTCAACTAAGAAGCAGAAGACACCAAGCACCTTAGAGAATTTGGCATCAGAAATAGTTTCCGGAGGCTAGGTGGGAATGGCATTATTGTGGGACAGAAAAACACGTATAGTCACGCTATAGTGTGACTGAGGCCCTCTCAGAGCTTTTACACTACTAGTAGATTTATTTCATATCTGTTCCAAGGCCATCTAGATAAAACTACAAGCATTTGAAGTTTCTAGGAGGTTATCAACATACTTGCAAGACTGACAGCAACTGGCAGCCCTAACTAAACCTGTCAGCTGGAGTCAGGTAGGTGGACAAGTGTCAGTTGCTGCCAGCTGATGACAACTCAGATCAGCTTGAGATCAGCGTATTTTTGACTGGGGATACTCAATTGACAGCGTCGGATACCAGTTCCAAGTTGGCATGTCTGATCAAATAAACGCCACATCATGTAATAGCATCACATAAGTAACTATTAAGGTACCTCTTGCTATACTGAGCGGAACTGAGCGAGGTGAGTACCAGTGAGTACTCATCAATGAAGAGCACGGCAGTTCTTGCTCAACATAGTAAGAGATACCAATTCGTGCGTTAGGCTTTGAATCGGCCACATATTCAATTTTGTCTCACCGTTTGTTACATTGCCGACTCCGAGTCAGGTTACTTACACAGTGGCATTGACTTCTTACTTGGTCCGAACCATTGTTCCAAAGCTATCAGAGTCACTATCTTGCCAAATTTCATCCTGATACAACAGGTGCACCATAATACTCATTAATGAAGCACGGTGTATCTATAGGTATGATGAATCAATGTCATGTGAAATACAGACTGTCTGTACTTGGTCTGCGCTGTTTCCCATGCCTTGTTCTGGACATTGAGCAAAGCTGTATCCGAGGCGAATTGAAGTTGCAAGGGAAGAGTCTGAGTCTACATAGAGTGTTCAGACAACCAAGTTGAGTTTCAAGTTTAATGATTATGGAACATACTTTTTTGGGTTGTGCCTGTGCTACCAGCTGGGTAAATCTACACACTTACTTCAACCAAAATCATGCTGTTTGACTGTTTTTTGCCTCGTCATACTGCGCTTTCATCTGACTTGCTTTGTTCAATGATGAGATCTGCAGGTGATATAGGATATGATTCACTTTCACACTTTTTCATTTCATGACAGATCTGCTGATAAATATTTTCAGTATATCTATCCATATAGTGGACCTCAAATCTTGAATATTGAAGCCATCAAACATTTGGATGGTCTGTCAGTGGCCTATAAAGTCAGAACACCCATCTAAGTATGCAGAGTGAAAGCTAGGTTGACCTAGGCCTCAAACTGAGATATATCCAAAATCTATAGACTAATACTGTATCAAATACATATTGACTGAGATTCACTGTCTATTGACTGGGATTGACTGACATTCACTATCTATTGACTAGTATTCAATATGTATGCAAAGGCTATTGACTGGGATTGGGACCAAGACTATAGCATTCAATATAAGTATATAGGGTCGAATACTAATTGAACCGGTATTTAGGGCTGGTCTATATTCATTCAATATAAGTATATAGGGTTGGTCTATGTATTTGGGGCTGGTCTATACAAGTATACAGGGTATAACTATTGAATACAAGAGTATAGAGATTGAATACTGGCCCATAGCTATTGAATATAAGCCTATAGAAGGTGAATGCATACCTATAAGGGTGTATACATGTCTATTAAGAAGTCATATGTGTCTATTTTTATTTTCATCACCAGCTTTTCGAAAATAAAATGCAAATTGTGTGAGAACAAGAGCATGTATGGCAAAATGAATATTACCATTAGAACCACATTGAAATTCTGCATCTGTTCATATAAGGAAGTCAAAAGTTCCCATGGTCATATCTTGCCTAATCTGGGCATGCCATGGTCTATCTTGCCTACATTTGTTATCAGGATATGTTTCCTTCATTCTTACTAAAAATAGTTTTTCATAATCAGATCATGTGATTCACCTAATTCTCATACACATACACATATATGCATGTACAGCAAAATGAATATCTACCATTTGCATCTGTCTATATAAAGAAGTTCAAACTTCCCACAGTCAAGGTTTGCCTAATATGGGCATGTGCCATGAGAAAATGAATACTACAATGGTAATGGCATTGAAAATTGCTATCTAGCCATACCAATTTGCAAAAAGTTCCCACACCTAGCCCTTACCTAATAAGGTTGTTCCCACCACCCATGGTATTCCTAGCTGCAGGATATTTTGCTGATTTTTTTTCTGATTTTTGCTGATTTTTCTGTATTTTTCTGTATTTTTTTTCTATTTATTCTACTATTTATAGTGTCCCAGATCAAAAATAGTTGTGCCAGGGTGCCGCAGGCCTGCCTGGTATGCTATAATATGGCTCTATTGAGTTGCCTGCTGCTTTTTCAAAAGGCTTTTTGGGCAAAACCCGTACCTTTTGCAAAAGGGCTACAGCATTGCCTGGCTCCAAATGACCCTCTAAACACCATCACCGTGAGCTTGTGATCCACTAAGACTATTGAATGCAAAAAATAGAGATATTGAAGGGAAACTCACTTGAAGATCAAACATCTATTGCTTGAATTCATTATCATGCAGGCGTCGAACTCAAAAGTGGTAAGCTTGTACCTCTTCAAAAACTCACAATCCAGCTCCGTCTTTGTATCAATGGATCCTATCCATTCCCAAAGCGCAGCAGCCACTTCTTTCAGTGAAAGACCGTCTGGAGTTACAATCCATGCATCTTCTGATGCAATTCAGTCAACCTGAGCAGCCCAAACTGCTCTCCAACACTTGATAATCACACCACCAGTTGCTACTCCCAAAGTAAACATGTTATCGACATTCCTATATCTCTCGGGAATCTCAGCCACTGTGAATTCATCTATTGATGCAACAGGAGAGGCAGTGAGTGAAGCTAGTGAAGCTTCAGGTGTTTGAGAATAAACTGTGTGTGGTCTTGTGACTGGGGCCAAAAATCGAGATTCAGGAAGTGCCACAGTATCGCAAGTCTGGGAAAGGCTCAGCAATGCGTCCAAGTTGTTTGTCAACACGGTAGAGCTCAACATCGACATGGGGCTCATTGTCAGCATAGGGCGTGGACATTTCATTTTCATCATTGTTGGAATGGGGATGGAAATGGTACCTGTTATTGGATGAGGAACTCGATGAAGAGGAACTCGAAGAAGAGGAATTAGCCTCAGAGGATGGAGCAGTCTCGATGGAAATGTTCGCATTTGGACAGCATTCCCAATGGGTAGGATTCAGAGAAACTTCTTCAGTGTCCGCAGTCCAACATTGATCCATGATTCTGTCCCAATAGCAGGGATGTCTCTTAACCAGGATCACCTGTGTTTTTGGACCTAATGTCTTGATAAAAAGAAAACCATAGCTTGAAGTTGTGACTTACGAATAAAAATAATATGTGGATCTCCGTTGATGCCAGTATGATATTTACGTGCAGACCACATCAAGACTTTGAAAGTCATATCAGCAGGATCTCCATCATAGGCATGCAAAAGAGCTAGTGTCTGTGGCTCTCTTGCCTGCGCTTTACAAATCAAATACATCCATGGCAGCTCCTTGACCTGCTTAGCTGAGGAAGGTCTAGCAAACACAGACAACCTCCCTTCAGCGCCGCTTCTGGATATTTCAAACAAGATCTCATTTTGGTGTATGTGTGAACTGAACAGAGGCTCGAGGATTGGTGTTACCAGGTCATCTGGCCTGGCTCTACACTTCATTTCGATACCCAAGGAGTGCAACTTCACTTGGTCTACGAGATAGTATTGTTTCTGGCTGCATGGAGCTCTGATTTGACCCACTGAAGTTTTGAGTGGCAATATCAGGTTGATCTGCTTTATTCAGTAAACATTTAATTAAGGTAATTTGAGCGATTCACCAGCGAAGGACAGATCACCACAAAAAAATTATAAAATGTTTCCACGTTACCATTTTTTCTTTTCTTTTCTTTCATAATGGGTGCCTATCGGATGGATTGTTGGGAGATCGAATCACTGTTTGAGGGTATAGCTGGAATGAGATCATGGATATGCCATTCCTTCTAGAACGATTCAGACCTGCCTCTCTATGAGAGCTATGTGCCGTAGCTGAACCAGGTGGCAGTGTCCATGCAATAATGGAAGCATGGAGGGGTGTGGGTGGTGCAGGAGGGGGTGTAAGTCCAGGAGGAGGTACAAGTCCTGAAGTCGAGGGAGGTGCAAGCGTTGTTGCTCCAGGAGGTAAAGGACGGTGGCGAGACCATTGAATATTGCAATGGTTGCATAACAAAAAATGCTGCACAGGATTATCATTCTATTGATGAATCAGGAGCAAGAAAATAAAGAAGTAAGCTTGAACCGACATTATTATGGAATTCTTGGCCATTGTCACAATATCGGGCCATTAGGAAGGCAGCATGGTGTGCTACTCTGGGGCATTTACAAACCAGACAGAACCCTGGTTGGTTCCTATCCTGTTAATCTGTGAGTGACAGTTCACTTCACAATGAATCACTTTCCTCTAGGTGGCCCATGCAGTTCAAATCACATCCTTGACATGGGCAAAACTTGGGATCTGTCCAGCTAGACATTATTCTCTAGACAATCTAACCACAATTCAGAGAAAATAAACCCAGGATGCAAGGACTTACTACCATTAAGTTAGTTCTATGGTTATAAAACGAAGAAAGCCAGCTTGGCCAAACATGACGTCCACAAATTAAAATTCGCACGAGTCATGCACAGTGAGTTGAATGTTGAGGGTATATTGGCAAACAGGTCAGTACTTGATCAGCGCTCAGTGCTCAGCTCCTGCCTACATTCATCCATAACTCCTCTATGTGTTTGTTTTTTGAACCAGATCTATTCAAAATTCAGAAACAAAAGCAACTGTTCAATCGAAACATACCCCCAGCCTCTCCTTTGATTCAAGGATACAAGAATATACATCTCTACTGCCGGGTGTAGGGCTTGTCTTATCTATAATCAAGCTCAACACGTACATCATAAAAGAGATTGAAAAATACCTGCAAAAAGTATGCTATAAACTCAGAAAGCTCTTCTTTATGAGCAGCCTGAAAAGCGGCAAATCTCTGAAGAGCAAGGATGTTGATATTGTGAGGCATATCTGACATTGAGGAGAAATGCTTACATTCACAAGGTGATTTATATAGCATTGTATCAAGCTTCTGCTCTAGGTGAACATGAGGCTCGAAGTATATGAAGCCAGAAAGGAACAGACCTTGGTGCAAAATCATTGAATTTGATCGCAGCAATCTGATGTTGTCGCTTGCTACTCTTTGCGAGCAGACATTGTAAAGTTACAACATAGGATAAATCGATGCTAAAGTTGGACATCAAGGTCTCCAGGTGATAGAAGAGACGAAATGTGACACAAAGGGATTATTCTAGCATGAACAGATGGTTTACCCATTGGAGTATGAACTAGAACCCTTGTGTTGTGTAACTGGTGAGTGTTAGAAGGCTTGATAAATCATAAGGAGGACAGAACTCACTTAGCAGAATTGTTGTAGAGCATCAATAATGATTCAACTGCTGTGTACCTGGACTGTTACTCATCAAAACGAAAACATGAAGCGGGTAACAAACCACCTGGAGGCCCATACTGTTACTTGTCAAAACAAAAACGCTGAAATGCAACCAGGACGGTTCTCACAACAGGTCCATTGTATCAGAAGGCAGTGTGACAAGAATGTGCTCCTGTGCACTCCCAAAGCTCAGTGAATATCAAGCAAACGAGGCATTAAACCAGTAGGGATCTCAGAAGGATTTTCTTGAATACAGACAGTTTGCCAATCAGTGAATTTAGAACAGTGAATTTGGAGCTGCCAGGTTTGGTTTCCACAGGTCAGGTTGGGACAGAGAGAAGGCTGAGCTGAGTCAAAAATGGGACTCTGCCAGTGCTCAATAACAAAGGACTCACTTCAGTGTACTATTATCTGAATTGCTGCTTGAATGTCTGCATCATTCACCATACCATTGCAGACTTTGCAGATGAAGCTGCCAAGGCCGGGATCCTAGACCGCTATTTTAGATGCATAAGACCTGCCAAAACTCCTATTCAATTGGACAGGCAGCCTCAAGTTTAAGGAATGGGTTCTGCCCATTCCACCACAGCCTGCAGGCCAGGACCCAAGACCACCATTCCAAATTGAATTTTGGACCTTATGCTAGTCATTGTCTGCATTCAGTATGGGTCCTCGAGGTGGGTTGAGGGTATTCCATCTAGGGTCGCTGACCATGCCGTTTCCACAATGATTGATACCATATGTTTGACGTACTTCTGGATTGTTTCCTATTAATAATGCAGACATCTCTGTCATTAATTTGACACTCTGGATCAACTTCCAGAGGCAGGCATACTTAGCATCAATGCATCAATGCGTCAACCCCCACTGGGGCCTGTACTCGTGGATCTACCATGGCCACAAACTTCCATTAACTTTTCTCTTTCTCAGTACCTTGTCTTCTCAGACTACATATACAAATGACAAGGGGTATCAGTCTGACCGTTGCCATGGCTAGTCAGGTCAGGTGCATCGCAATGAAGAACCTCATTCAAAAAGCGGTTATCGAGGCCGGTGTTGACGGCATTGGTTCCATTCCCGAATTAGGAAGATAGATATTGTATGGGACATTGTTGGTGAGCTCAGGAATGAGGGTGGTGGGAGGTGTTGACTTGGTCGAGAGAAGGAGGAATAGTGAACAGTGAGACAAAACTACCCCTACGACAGAGTCCATCGCATCCATGGGAATATCTCCTGTTCATTTGACAACGACACTCGGGACAACACCATCCCCATCTCCTGCTTCTTCAGAGGAGACGAATAAACCAAAGTCTCCTCTGACTTCACCTCCACCACCCCCACCTTCTATACCTGTTGCGCCACCATTGAACCCACCACGACTTCTCCCTTCGATTCCATACATTCCAACAGCTTTGAATACCTCCCTAGGAGGTCATTATACCCTTGAGGCACTCAAAGCGGTGTGGAGAGAAGCCGCCGCACCTCTATTCCACTGTCGTTGCCGGATCTGTAGGTTGCTGCAGCTCTAGCTACTACCAACAACAACAACACAAACTCTGGGAGTATCGCCACCACTGCCACAAATCTGAATGATGAGAAGACATCTTCCAGTGGGTCTAGAACCACAACTGGAGGCGGGGAGGTGGTGATTCGACCGGAACGAGTTCAGTCTCCTGATGTTGGTCAGTTAGTCCCGAGATTCCGTATACAGGGAGCAGGCTACCTCCACCAACGTCGTCATCGTCTTCAACCACAGCAGCCCCTCACCCTTGAAAAATGCCCGAAAACGATCCATGGATGAGATTCTTGATGAGGACAGAGGAAATAAGAGAGAAGGTGAACTCGTCATTCAAATCTCACCTTGTACGTCCTCTGGATCCCTTTCCGCATCCACACCATCCAAACGTGCTCAGATGGAGCATTCCCCTACACACTCCCTTCCTATCTTGGGAGCATTACCACCAGGTTTGGCAAGGGGAATATCAGGTGGGGCAAAGAGGAGGGTTTCGGGTGATCCCAAGCATTTGATTATGTCTGCTTTCTCCCCCTCCTTGGTTCAACACGTAGCCCACCTGGTTACACGGCCCAACTAACCCACCATCAAGTTCAGCCTCATCCAAACCCAGGAGTTTGTCTACAACTTTTTTTTTTTTTTTTGGTGGTATGTGCTTTGGTAAGCTATCCAGCAGGGCATCTAACAAAGTTAGGTTCTGGGGATATCATAGGGACCTTGAGGAATTTAAACCTCGAGAAGGTAAGGGCCACAACGTAGGAAATGCCTTTACGCACATGGTTTGGATATGGAGTGGGAAGTGTGGGGCTCTGAGCCAGTTGTGAATGAGTCTGTTTTTCATCCATACTCTCCATCATTTGGAGGGTCTGCAGGTAGGTCTGGACCAGGTAGGGAATTTTGTAATGGCTCAATACCCACTAAAACCTCAATGTCCCTTCTAGTTAGCCAGTTCTCAGGGAGATTTTCCTCATTTTGTAGAGCTCCATGCCAGGTTTGGGAAAGTATGTGGAGCGGTATTGCTTTCGAGCTCAGCCTTTGGGTGACTGACTGCAGGCGGTCTAGGGAAAGTCGCTCATTCATGGTATGGATCCACTGGTTTCGAATTTCGTTTAGCTGTCGTTGTTGGAAAGTAATGTTTTGCAGTGAAGTCGCCAGATCAGGTGAGTTGATTCTGTCAGGACAATTTGGAGGAAGCGGGTAAGAGCACGGTCTACTCTTCTATTCTGGTCTGCCAAGCGGATTAAGCCGCAACCAAGTAGCAGGCCTAGCAACAGGGGTAGCCACGGTTGGTTGGTTGGTTTTCCCCATAGTGTTTGGGCAAGGGACCAGATCTCACGTTGGCCTGGTTTCCTACATTGAGTCAGGATATGCTCCATGGTTTCAGGGACTCCACATAGTGTACATTGGGCAGGTTCCTTATAGCCGGGAATGTGGTTCCACCAGAGTCCAACCCGTTGGCCACCGTGGATCGCAATGTAGTAGAAGTTGTGTATTTTCGGAGGCAGGTCTATCTTGCATATAGATTTCCATATATCTTTTGTACTGGGGTCAGGTAGACCTAAGTCACGGATGGTGTCTTTTATTTTTAAGATGTTGTGCAAGGTAGATTGCCGTCCGGGGGTCTCAGCAAGTTTGATATGACAGAGGGCGCAGTGCGCTGTCTTTTGATTTAAAACAGCAAGTTTTATTCCTCGTACATGAACAGATGCAACTACAGGAAAAGTGAGAACGTTGTCTATGGGGGGTAGTGACAGGCCTATTTCTGCTAGGGACTTGGCTAGGGAAAACTCGGGGCCAGGAGGGGAATCACATATTTCAATCCAGGCAGAGTGGCAGCGGAGGTGGGATATTAAGGCTCTAACTAAGGTGCGGTGAGGAGCGTCAAAGTAAGCTGTTGAATCCCATATCTGCCATTTTTTGAGGAGGCAGTTCTGAGTAGCAGTGTCGTCTAGGTGGAGTCGAAGGGGGGAGCTGCTAGTAGTGGGATTTAGGGTGGATGTAACACATTGGTACACTGCGAAGAGGTAACCGGTGTAATCAGACTGTTCTAGGCTTTTTGGTAGCTGAAAGGCCTTGTTCCAAGGGTCGTCCAGTCCGAATACCATGCTGCAGCTTGTGTAGGGGGTGTCATTGCGAGGCTTTACGGTCTTGCTTGCGAAGTATATGTCCAGTCTTGTTGGGGGGGAGGAATGTGTGGAGCGGCGTGGGGGTGGGGGGAGTGTGGTAAGAAGGACAGAATCCCATTTTGTGAATACACGATGAAAGGGAACCTCTCCGTGCAGTGACGGGAAAATGAGGCGAGCCGACTACGCTACAAAGAACGAACTGCCTAAGCGAAGGAGGCGAGGTAACTAAACCCCAACCCAAACAACCCAACGCAAAAGGTAGCACTCTCTAAGTATCGCCCTGACGCTTCTTCTAAGTAACAGAGATGTTTTATCCCCTTGTAAGTTCGTGAGATCGGTTTAACTACAAAAGTGACGTGCTTCGAATTGACTTAAGCAAACGGTGATGCTTCAGTATGAAATCATTAGGTAACACCTAATCGTTGCGAGGTGAGACTCTGATTAAGAGATCTTGAGGGTCGCTGTGCAATACAATGAAGGGGAGTGTTCGTTTAGAACAAGTGGAGACTTTGATATAAGTACTCAAAATGCCAGAGTTCAAGACTGTGGGCTTAGGTTACCAATGTAGTAAACACTGGTCTTAAGTGTGCTTAGGAGAATGACTCCTTAGGACAGGTGGTGGCAAGTGCGGAGGAACTGTTCAGGCTACTAAGCGGTACTAAGTTCGTCGGCAACAAGTGCGGCCTTGAGGATACGGGAGAGGAGGAGGTACTAAGCCGGTGCCTCGCACGCAAGTTTACTTTGGTAACTACAGGAACTGTTCTGGCCCTTAGGCGGTACTGGGTTCGTTTAACTTCAAGTTGACAATGCCCTAAGCGATAATACTCAGGCACTCCATGATGCAAACGTTCCATAAGTGGTACTAGTTAGTCTTAGACACAGCAATTTCTCGTGCGATTAGATGCTATGTAGTCTGGTGGTTCAAAATGCAAGGTAGTATATACCTGCAAAATACATGCTGTTCTGTCTTCGTCTGTATTCTGTCTTTTCTTTTCCATTTTCTCCTAGCTTTATACTCTCTGAATCCTTCTAAACACCTGACCTGTACACGTATGTGCCAGCCTGATTCCTCATCCTTTTCTGCCATAGGAGTGCCGTGCCGTAGATATGTGTCAGACAGGTGTTGTAATCCCGGCATGACACGTCGATCCTTCCTTAAGCGATGGAGGAATGTTGCCAGTGCTGTACTTGAATCCCTAAACCAAGTTAATTAGTAGGCAGCCTTGTTGTGCGGACTCTGTACTGGTCCCGACACTTCAACAGTTTGTTTCCTTTTCCCTGGGCAGCGTCCTAACTGACTTCCCTAACTGTTTATCTCTTTCTAGTCCCTCATGTAACGATGATGTTATACTGCCAGCATGATCCCTGGCCAGACACTCCTAAGCCATTACTGTCGCCCTAAAACATCACCGATCTAGCTCTAAGGGGGATAGCTCTAACACCTTTGCTGGTTGACTACCTTTCGTTGTAGTGTAGATGATGGTCAAGGTAACGGTGAGTGAGTTAGATACAATTGACCGAGCTACAAGCCCAAGCCAACCCATCTTAACTCTAGTTTGACCATCTGTTTGAGTAGTATACCCAGTGATCGACGCCACATGCCTCTTATGACATGGGGTACCTTCTAACCTATAGGCTTATCCCTTAGAGAGTCTTTCTCTAGTTTATGGGATGCCTGAAATTCACCTTAGGAGGCATTTCGAAAGACTTTCAGCCTTAGCCGTTTAGCGGTCTTATCAGCGATATCCTTCTTCTATTGCCAAGAGGTTGAGGTTCCACTCGAAAAGGGGGGTTTTGGAGCTGTTTGCGCTGCTATCTGGTTGGTTGTGTGAGGGAAGTATTGGGCTAGGTGGTGGTGGAGGGGAGTTTTGCCGTGGGTCCCATTTCTGTTGGATGCCATTCAGTTTCCGACGCGTGGTCATTGCACAGGCATGTGGGTTAGTGCAGCCATAATCTTGTCGGTCGATAGAGCAAGGTTCGCATTCACAATTGCGGCGTGGAAGGTGTTCTGGACTAGTTAGTCGGTCTGTCATGTTTAAGGTATCACCTACAGTGAAAACTCGGTGATGTTGGCGCAGACAACTGCATTGTTGGCTTCTGTTTACCTGTCATTTGTGAGGATCTTCGTATAGGTGATGCCAGATCGGTAAGGCTTTTAGAACCTCTGGCGATGGGGATATCCCATTGAAGGTTACCCCATATTTCTGAGTGAGCAGTTCGGAGCATAGACTGTAGGAGGGTAGGGAGCTTCTGAAGGTGTGTATTCCAGGATTGAAGAAAAACATTTATGGCTGACTCCTTGCACACCTTATCCGAGCTGAGCGGGTGTGCATTCACCAGGTTTTTGGCAAGGTGAGTCCATAGGGGAAAGCTACCATTGTGGCCGCATAGAAGAACTCTCAGGTTATTGAGGTGTATGGCTTCGTTACGGGTCTCAATATCGAGGATGTGTTTCCCTCCGTCACAGAGATCTTTCTGGAGGGTTTGCTTGCCTAGCTGGGAGGATCTGGAGCCATTCCACATGAAGGTGTGTTGCATCCTATTTAGTTCTTTTTCGACTTTGGGAGGCATACCTGAGATGCTGGTAACAAATTGTGTGCAAGCACCTATGGTTAACTGGACATAGTGGCATTTGGCTTCTAAGGTTGGGTTTGCTTCGGAGCACTTGATAAGTCGTGCGTGGATTTTCTCTAAGATTGGGGTCTATATTTCTTGCTGGTTTGTATTATTCCCAATTCTACCTCCTAAAATTCAGACAGACTCACCATCGTTGACCATGTGGAGATGCGATGGGATGGGAGCCTGGTTAGGATTCAGATGGCGTGAGGTGGTAAGTTGATCTCAGTACTCTTTGCTTCTGAGGGGTACTATTTCGGTTTTAGGGATGTTGAATTTTGCGCCTGAGGCAAGGCACCATTTGTCTAAGATGGATTGGAGGACAGTGAACTCGTCATTTTCAGAGAGGAAGACAGTTGTATCGTCTGCAAAGAGGAAGGTGATTAATCGTTGGGTGACATCAGGGATATGAAAACCTTGGATGGGTGATTTCCGCAACATCTCTGCTAGGGGTTCTATCGCAAGGTTGAAGAGAAGGCAGGAGAGGGGGTCCCCTTGATGGACGCCTCTAGTGACCTGATAGGGTTTACTAAGGAAGCCATTTATCATTACACTGGTATGGGCTGAGGTGTACAAAGATCGGACTGTGTTTACAAAGAGGGGGGGGATATTGTTACTGTCCTGCAGAATGGTCCATAGGTAGTCGTGTAGTACCTTGTCATATGCTTTTTCCTGATCTAGACTAATCATACAGCCATTTTGGAGCTGTTCTTCAGAGTATTCCACCATCAGCTTAGCAAGGAGGATGTGGTCTTCAATCCTTCTTCCTTTCATGAATCCAGCTTGGTCTGGGTGTATCAGTTTGGGGATGGCATCTGTTAGTTTGAGGGTAAGTGCTTTTGTGGAGAGTTTGTAATCATTATTGAGTACCGTTATGGGTCGGTAGTTTGCGATGTCGCTTTGGCTTCTCTTTTTGTAGATTGGACACATCCAGTTGGCTGTGAAGTTCGTATTTTCCGCGATACCGTATTTTTCAATGTCTTGACAGACCAGTGTAAAAGCTCCTATGAAATTAAAGGTTGGGTTAGTCCTGTCTTTTTCTTTTTCGTAGATAGCAGCGCACTTTTTATAGAACTCCGTGATATGGCCATTGAGGCCTGCAACCCCATTTGCAGATGCTTTCAGAGCTCTAGCAAGGTAGGCCTCATTCATAGGGGTCACCAGTTCGGATCCTTCTGCAGTGGTGAGGTATGGGGTTTGAGTGAGAGCAAGGATTTCAGATAGGGCATTTTGTCGAGCGGTGGGAGATTTGCAGTCAATTTGGAGTTCATTGTGGTAGGAGGCGGCGAGCTCTGCCATGTCACTAGAGCAGGTTATGAATTGGGGGGGGGGGTTGGAGTTAGGCACTTAGAGGTCGGTGATCATGTCTCTCATTTTTTCTTCCTTGAGGAAGCTCATTGAGAGGGTGGTAATGCGATCCATGTTGAGGGTGGCTCTGAGTTTTGCCGAGGAATGGCGATTCTTACTGATGTGGCTTAGTGTAGAGCCAATCTTCCTTTTGAGCATAGTGTTATGCTGAAGTATTTCATTGATAGAGAGCTTGTTATCCGGATTTTGGATAGTTGCCTTCTGTTCTTTGAGTAGGTTCTGTAGCTGTTGTTTATACTTGCCAACACTCTTTTTGGCCAGGCAACACTCAATGGTCATAGTTCCAGTGGTGAATTCCTCCCAAAGAGTTTGGGGGTTTAGGTGCGTGGATCAGTTTGCGATGCAGTTCTTCATATGCTGATGAGTCTGTAGGCCTAGCTGGTTTACCTGGCTTAGGAATTCCTTGTCCTTTAGTGAGTCGAGCTGCATTGAGACTCTGCCAGGGCCTTGGACTGGGGTCCCTTTCCTAATTATGGTGATAGCGATGATAGCATGGTCAGTTAGGTCACACAGGGTTGGGTTTATGCTCCAGTTCCTGCAGGATTCATTACGTGGTCTGATATAAGGATTCGGTCGATATGAGACATATGGCCGTCTACATGGGTATAAGTAAATTCTTTATCATCCAGGTTTTCAGATCTCCATCCATCCTGTAACCCAAGGAGCGATTTAAGGCACCTGTGGGCTCTAGTGATTACCTCTTTTTCAGGTAGTCTGTCCACTGCTTCCTCAACCATGTTGAGGTTGCCATATACCATGTCAGGAGCCAGTAGGTCGTAAGTCAGGAACATATCGGCTAGGGTGTTGTAGAATTCCGCTAAGGATTGTTCTGAGTCATTCGGTGCATAAAGGGCTAGAGAAGTGATGACATCCCGGTTGTGCCAGGGGTGGGACATAAGGATAGTGTGGCCTGGGATCAGGTTCCAGGTTTTAACAGAGTGGAAGTTGGTGATGTTCTTGTTCAGGACTATAGCAATTCCTGCAGCATTTGGTCAATCAGGGTTGATGGAGTCATATATCTCCATACGGTTCCCAAAAACACTCTGTTGGATTTCAGCTACTTGCGTCGGGTTTAGGTGTGTTTCTTGTACAGCCAGACATCCAATTTTTTCGTCTTTAATGAGTTTGTGGATGGCTATCCACTTGTGGTTTGAGTTGTAGATGGAGCTTGCTCCACGACCTTTAATGTTCAAAGAGGCATACTGTATTCTTCTTCTTGTGTTTTTGGAAATGGGGGGTTGGTCCCTATTTTGAGTCTTGCGCAGTTGGTGCATGAACCATGGGGTGTCTTCCTCTGCGAGAGGTGTTAACCTTGGTGTAAGAGGTTGGTGTGTATGACATGAGGTTCTACTTGGGCTGGTAGACCCATTGTCGGTATCAGGTGTTATAGTGTTCATGTTGAGGGTGTTTCTATGGGTCCAGTGTGTAGTTGTGCTCGTAGCATTGCTTGTGGGGCCACACCTTGGGGGGTGCCACTCAGGGTTAGTAGCTGAGCATGTAGGGTCAGGTGCCCTGTTGTCCTGTAGTGTCTGTAAGCTTTTACAGAAACGAGTTTCAGGAAGCATCGCTAGGACGCTTCCTTGGCTCACTGTATACTCACCAGCATTCACTACAGGGTTGCCAGCATCTAGTTGCTCCCTGTCACTATCATTAGGGATGCAATCGATGGGCAAATTGCCATCCCTTCCAGTGTCAGGGAGGCCTACCAGGTCTTCAGTGTATATGGGGGAGAATCTAAATGTGTGACTCATGGATGCATTCGGGGGTTGGAGTGATCATTAGTCTAGTTCTGCATCGGGATAGCATATCATGTAGCCCTATATTTATTTATACAACATGGTCGAGCTAGACTAGTTCTTCTCCATGTGTGGGGGGTGTCGGCAGTAGCAGGGGCTTCAATAGGCGCAAGGTGTAGACTGTGGTCGACAACGTGAAGGATAGTGTTGTCGATGGAGACAAAAAGGGTGCCAGTTAGGGATTTGAGAACTTCTTGATATAGGGGGTATGGGAGCAAGTGGGTTGTGGTGACACACCAGACAAGGTTGTCTGGGGATGATTGCTTTAGAAGATACACAACTGAGGAGTTTACTATATCTTGATAGAAGACCGCGAGTTGTTGGGTAAAGCTAGTGTTCAGACTTTTGTGTCTGGCTGCCTCAGATAAGGTGAAGCAGTAGTGTATGCGGCGGGAGGCTAGGACAGTGCAGTGGAAGGTGGTGAGTACGAGAGTTCGTTGTCTGTCTTTAGACAGGTCTGGCCGGCTGATACCCAGGTGGTAAATAAGATTTGGGGGAGAAGGGGTCAAAATTGCGATTAACATTGTGTTGTTTTGGTGGGTCAGGGAGCCTAGATCCACTAGACGTTTGGCATGGCATTTAGTTAGTCCTTTGATGGCCCAAATGGCTTGGGAACAAGGTGCAGAGACCTGGTGGGGCAATTGTTGAGGGGCTTCGATGAGGAAGCCACCCATGCTGATTTGCAGTGCATGTTTGGTCATCCGTTTTGCATGAAAAGTGACGTATGCTGGATCTGGTTTGGGCATGCGCAGGGAGAAGAGAACTATGGGGGAGGTGTTCGTTGTCCAGTCTAGAAATTGCTTGAGGGTTATCTGGGTGGCAAGGGTGTCTTTCGAGATGGTTATGGTGGACGGCATCGGTAAAGGGTTGTTTTGTCTAGTGGATTTTTATAAGCTGAAAGCAAACAAAGCATTGTAAGGGTGATCCTTTGGCGATGTAGTACTGTGATTCACAAAGGGTATGCAGGGCGCATTGGAGGTTTATTCATAAAGCATTTTCGTGGGGGTATCTCTTTTGTTGCGGGTGTGTTATTCCATTTCTTTCTGTTCGTGTTGCATTTAGGGTAGGTTTAGGGGGGTAGTTTGTTGTTTGGCTACAGGCTGGCGAGGTTGACTACGGTATGTTATCAGTGGTTTAGTGTTTGTGAGAAGGAGTTTTATTCACGTGTATGTGTATTTGTCAGAAAGAATAAAATGTGGTTTAGGTAAGTAACGAAAAAAGAGCATAATGGGGTAGGTAGGAAGACGTAGAGATCTATTCAAAAGGAGAGAGATGGGGGTAGGGTGGTTGTGGCAGCTGTCCTTAGAAACCTCGTCTGCCCCCTCTATTTCCGCCTCAGCGGCCTCTGGGGCGGGATTGGCCTCTAGGTCCGTTACGCATGACATTGGCATTTGTGTCGGTTCCTTCAGTGAGTGAATCGGGTGTGGCTCCATCCCAGCCTTGGACTGTGAGGAGTGGGCAGTCTGGCATCAGGTGTGTGATGGTACGGCAAATTTTGCAGAGGAGTAAGTTGTCGGTGGCGTAGCCGTTGCCACTGAAAGTGGTCTCGAATCTGGTGTTGAAGATTGCAGTCTGGATGGATCTGTAGTGTTCTGGATTGTTGGTGCCTAGTGTAGCGCTGACAATATAGACAGTACGGTTTGTTGCTCCCCGTCCCAGAATCGTATGAGGGGTAATTTGGAGGGAGTTGAGGAAATGGTTGAAGGCATCGTTCGGTGAGGAACCTGTGGGGAGGGCATCTCTGTGGGTTGAGATAGCCTGTCGCACCTTGGCTGAGGTGGTGAGACTGCGTCGAATCGCGGTAGGTATGTCTTCAGTGCCGGTCAGGAGGAAACCATTGACTACGGCTAGAGTAGCTGGGATCCTAGGGGCAAAAGGTGAGACCTTGAAAGAGAAACCATCCGCTACAAAGAATCGAATGGCCAGGAGTCTGTCAAGCTGAGCTGGGCTCAGGCTGGTGAGGATCCAACCAGTGGGGGCAGTCATGAGGCCTCTAGCGTCTGCAAAAGGAATTGGGGGGCTGAGTTGGAGGGTGTTTTCACCAACTTGGAGTTCTGTGGCTATGAGCGGTAGCAATTCAAATGTTGTCTTCCTCTTTGAGTTCGCTGAGACGAGTGCCTGGGGCTGGTGATTCGAGGATAGTTCGCAATGTAGCCTCGTTGAGGGAGTCTGAGCATTGTTGTCAGCGGGGGGTTGTTGATAGACATTTCAATGTCAGGTGAGAGAGCGGGGGTGTTGAGCACCTTAGCTCAACCTTTGCCTTTGTCTTTCAGCTGGGGCGGGGTGGCAAGGTTGGGTGTAAGTGCGACCTCAAGATTAGCAGGGGGGTCACAGTCAATGTCCATCTGGATTTCATTCCCTTTGTTGACATTGGGGCTCTTGGGGAGTAGAGGAAACTCTGTGTTGATATTGGGACTGGTGGTGTTGTTTGTGGTCAGGAAGCCAGCTTGAATATCCATTTTAGACATCACAGGGGGGGGGTTGCCGCTGCTCTCAGGCATTGCGGGGAGGTTACTGTTGCTTTGAGGGGGCCCCTTTGAAACAATTGTGGCGAAAATAACAGAGTGCAAAGGAGAGGGAGCATCAGTCTCTGTATGGGTCTCCACGTTGGTAGTGGTAGCGCTGAGTTCAGGTTGGGTATCTGCTGGTTTTGTTAGTTTAGGTATTGAAGGGGGTATGCCCTGCGAACCAATAATGGGGGAGTTTGCACTTTTCCCTTTGTTGACCTTGGTAAAAGTTAGGTTCCACAACTGGGTCAGGGTCGCTTTGGCGTTTCCTTTGTTTGGAGTGGGGGTTGGGATGCTGGACGTATTATCAACAGATTGGGCATGAGTAATGGGGGCCATTATGAGGAGTAGGCTAGTTAGGCGTTTGGTCATGGTGAAGATGTTGGTTCAAGAAGAAGTTCTTGGTGGGTGTTTTGGTACTCGTGCCTTTATAAGGAGATGAGGTCTTTATGTAAGAATAGAACACGAGTGGTCATTGAAGGAAGTCGTGCCGGTATCATGCAGCGGGTGATATTTATAAGCAGGAGGCACAAAGGAGGGTGTCGTGTAGCATCAAGGCATTAGGTTGCTTGTATAGAGGTCTAGGTGGTTTCGTCAAAGAGGTGTTGAAGAAGATGGGCCATTGTTTCCTTGTGAATGTTCGACTGGGCGAGTGGCTCTGTATTAGTAAGCAGGTGCAAAGTAGAAGGGCGTTGTGAAGCGTCAGGCAGTGGGTTGTTTGTTTAGTGCTCCAAGTGGTTGCATTGGATCGGTTCTACATATATATGCTAGTTGGATGGTGTTCGTTTTGGAATGGTTTGCGAGGTAATTGCATTTGTTTGTGGCACTGGTCGGCCAGAGTGAATGGAGGAGCTCGCAGGAGCTCGGGGGGCTATCAAGGATGATGAGGACCAGGTTTCGGAGGCCTCAGTCTAGCTCTAAGGTATCTTAGACTAGGCTGACGGCTTCCATGGTCCACCCTTGCTCACTAGGATCATGAGAAAAAACCAGCTACATGGTAGTCGAAGATCAAGGAGCCGCCTTAGAGAACTCAGCATCAGAAATAGTTTCCAGAGGCTAGGTGGGAATGGCATTATTGCAGGACAGAAAAACATGTATAGTCACGCTATATAGTGTGACTGAGGCACAGAACCAATTACTGGTTTGTGCCCTCTCAGAGCTTTTACACTACTAGTAGATTTATTTCATATCTGTTCCAAGGCCATCTAGATAAAACTACAAGCATTTGAAGTTTCTAGGAGGTTATCAACATACTTACAAGACTGACAGCAACTGGCAGCTCTAACTAAACCTGTTAGCTGGAGTCAGGTAGGTGGACAAGTGTCAGTTGCTGCCAGCTGATGACAACTCAGATCCACCTAATAGGCCCAAATAACCGGCTGTACACAAGCAGACAGCCAGCATCATTTTCCCCTTCGACGCAAGAGCTTTCACTGCTGGGCCCGGGGGGGGGGTGCTTAAAGGTTGTTAAAGTCCAACTTAGAAGCAATGTATGACTATGTAGTCCTTAGTGATATCACATGTCAATGTGCAGGCCATGCCCTAAAAAAAGGCTTTTCTGGCTGGTTATAACCACAGGGAAAAAAGCCTTACAGGTGGTTGTAACCACTGCCAGCCAAATTTATTACCTCAGCAAAAGTGGGCCTGGGTGGTGATACGCCGGTTTTGCGGCTAAGCTTGTAAACTGGCAATGTTACCACCATAAGTTTGACTAGAGAGTCGAGATGTGTCTATTAACTCATCTATAGTCTGGCGTTACATCTAGACTTGGTGACTGAGTACGCATCTAAACTTGGAAACTCGTTTGTGGCTGTCTTTGCTCAAGACTAGGCTGTATACTGAGTTGGGTCTTTCTTAAACAAAGCTAGTATAGTTAATTGGTGTCATTGATGATCCTAGACGAGTTGGACTCTCAGGAATTCATGTCTAGTGCTAAGAACTGTACTACGACTATGATTTGCGACAATCATGTGATCAAGTCTAGGGGAAGGAGGAAAGAAAGTCGAAAGGCGTCCTCTAGACTACCAGAAACACCTGATCCTGCATCGCATTTGTCAGCGTTGGTGTACCGCATGGTCCACTGAGTCATCTAGAGTTGGGAGAGTGCTTAGAAAACAGGACTAGGAAAGTCACAGTATCGGATAGGCCAATCGCAAGGCACCTGGGGCTTAGTAAAAGTGTTTCAAAGCAGTACCTGGAATGCAGATCCATGTGGACGCATTACTAGAACCGCTATGCCTGGGTACAGCCATACTTCAAAAATAGGGGTAGGTGGCGCAGCATATGGCAACCACCCTCGGAGATCCCTTTCTTGTTTTCTTTCTGATTCATCTATTATTTATCAGACCATATACATGCATGGCCAGGTACATACAATCTCGATTCATCTATATTTATATCTCTAGAACTGTATATAAGGACGTCTAGGACTCGTAGTATCACTAGATAACCGCCCCTTGCCTACTATTTGTATTTGGCTTGGTGTTAAACGATTGGGTTTTGT
>QLOY01002457.1:0-19789 GCA_003313965.1 Megacollybia marginata
ACCTAAGTTATATATTATTTGAGTGGTGCTATATAATAATACCCCTGAAACCTTGATGGACGGCTGCCGGATATCCCTGCCCTGCATCTTGGGCATTTATCAAGCGGTTATAACCAGTTTCCAGGTAATATAATATAATTTTGCACTAAATCTTGTGGTGAACGTTCGTGCAATCAGTCAGGACTGAACATTGTGCTACATTCTTTTATTGTAGGACACTATTTCACTGCTAACTTCTGGCCATGCTTACAGCAAACCTTCTCTCAAAACTCTCTTCCAAACTCGTAGAGTTGCTTCGGGATCTTTCTAGAGCGGGTACGGGAGGAAGGGATAGTGAAGGAACGGGAGGCCTTGGTGGGGGCGTTGGTGGACTTTGGTCGCCCTTCTTGTGAACGGGAGTAAGGCGGGGTTGGCGAAAAGATGCTTGGCGCCGAGCTGCTCAACTTGCTGGATTGAGACTGCTCTTCAATGGCTTGCCATTGGATAGCAAGATTGGGGAGGACAATGTCCTGATTGCACTGGCACTGCGAGCATTCTAGATTCTATGTTGCTCCAGGGTGCCAAAGGTGTAGACTCCAGCCTACCTTCTTTGTTACCATCTATGCACTAATACATTGTGATTATTTGAGATACTATGCTACAGACTTGTATACATTACAACTGATTGGGATGAGTATAAGTCCTCATAAGGTTGGCCAGTCACCTTACATAAGTCTCACATGCACTTATAAGGCCGCTGGCCTTATAAGACTGATCCAAATTTTCTGACATCAGAACACAAAAAAGAGAAGACCTTTGAGGAATTGGTCCCAAAGCTTTATCATGGATACAGAGACATTTTTGAAAAAGAGGAGTTTGACTCTCTACCTGATCGTCGCCCTTGGGATCATGCAATTGAGTTGGTTCCAAATGCAAAACCTGTCAGCTGTAAAGCCTACCCTCTATCTCAGGAAGAACAAAAGAAACTTGATGAGTTTCTGGAGGAAAACTTGAGATCTGGCAGAATTAGACCCTCTAAATCACCTTGGGCATCTCCCTTCTTCTTTGTGAAGAAAAAGGATGGTAGTCTGAGGCCAGTACAGGATTACAGACAGCTTAATGACCTGACTATCAAGAACAAGTATCCACTACCTCTGATCCAGGAATTGGTAGACAAACTCTCTGGTGCCAAATACTTTACCAAACTAGATGTTAGATGGGGCTATAACAATGTCAGGATCAAAGCAGGAGATGAGGCCAAGGCTGCCTTTCTGACTAATAGAGGACTCTTTGAGCCTCTAGTCATGTTCTTTGGACTAACAAATTCACCTGCCACTTTCCAAACTATGATGAATGATATCTTCAGGGACCTGATCAATAAAGGGAAGGTCATCATCTATCTTGATGATATCCTAATCTTTACTAGCTCCTTGGAAGAGCACAGACAGATTGTAATGGAAGTGCTTCAGATCTTAAGTTGTATCTCAAGCCTGAAAAATGTGAATTTGAGGCTACTAGGATTGAGTATTTAGGAATGATCATCTCAGAAGGGCATGTGGAGACTCCAAGGAGTTATGGAATGGCCAGTCCCAAAAGTCAAAAGAGATGTGCAAGCCTTCTTAGGCTTCACAAACTTTTACAGAAGGTTTATCAAGGACTATGGGCAGATTGCAAAGCCTCTTACTATCTTGACTGGAAGCAACAAGTGGAAATGGGATAGTGCTCAACAGAAAGCATTTGAAGACCTGAAGAATGCTATCTGCTCTGCTCCAGTCTTAGCCATTCCTACCAACCAAGACCCATTCAAGGTTGAATGTGATGCATCTGAGTTTGCAGTGGGAGGAACTTTGTCTCAAAAACAGAATGGTGTCTGGCACCCTGTAGCTTTCCTGTCTAAAGCCATGATGGAGACAGAAAGAAACTATGAGATCTATGACAAAGAACTTCTTGCTATCATGACAGCACTGGAACAGTGGAGACACTATCTGATGGGAGCCCCTCACACCTTTGAAATATGGTCAGACCACAAAAACCTTCAATACTTCAAAAAGCCTCAAAAGTTAAACAGAAGGCAGGCAAGATGGGCAACTGAACTAGCAGAATATCACTTTACTCTGCATCATAAGCCTGGGAAACAGATACTGAAGGTTGATCTTCTATCCAGAAGGGCTGATCACTATCAGGGGAAGGATGATAACAAGGATATTGTTTTGCTCAGGCCAGAGCACTTCAGACAACATAGTTTTGACCTGGTTGGAGTAGAAGATGAGATTATCAGCAGGATTTGTAGAAACAAAGGGAATAAAGATAAAGCTGTAGTTAAGGCATTGGCTAACAAGGAAGGAGACTGGGAAGAACATGACAATGGTTTGGTCACATGGAAGGGAAGGATATATGTCCCAAAAGACAAGTCATTGAGAGAAAGGATCATTAGGATACATCATGATACTCCTTCAGCAGGGCATCCTGGTAGATATAAGACTCAGGAGTTAATCACCAGAAATTACTGGTGGCCCAGGATTCAAAGTGATGTGCAGAAATATGTGGATGGATGTCAAACTTGTCAAAGGACAAAGTCACATAGAAGGAAACTTGCTGCCCCCCTTTATCCAAACCAGATACCCTCTAGAAAATGGGGAACAGTGTCAGTAGATATGATTGGACCTCTTCCTGAAGCTCAGGGGTTTGATGCTATCTTAGTGGTAGTGGATTTCAAGACCAAGCAAATTATTGCTATTCCTACCACCATAGAGCTCAGTTCTCTTGGATGGGCCAAGCTGTATAGAGACCATGTATATGCATATCATGGGCTTTCAGACAAGATCATCAGTGACAGAGGTCCCCAGTTTGTGTCCAAATTCATTAAAGACCTGTATGGGCTCCTAGGAATAGAGGCAAACCCATCTACTGCTTATCACCCCCAAGACAGAGAGGGTAAACCAGGAGATAGAGCAGTACTTGAGAATCTTTGTCAATCACAGGCAGACTGATTGGCCAGAATGGTTACCTTTGGCAACATTCAGTTATAATGACAAGATTCATAGTTCTACTGGTTTTACTCCCTTTTATCTTAACAAAGGAGAACATCCTAGAAAGGGAACTGAGCCTAGGTTTGAACCTCAAAATGAGGCAGCTGCAGATTTTGTGCAGCAGATGAAGGACATCCAAGAAGAAGCCAGTGCATCACTAGCTATAGCACAGGAGCAAATGAAGAGATACTTTGATAGAACAAAGGGTGTCTCCAAAAATTACCAAGTGGGAGACAAGGTGTGGCTTGAAGGCTATAATATCACTACAGACAGGCCTTCTAAGAAGCTTGAGGATAAAAGATATGGTCCATTTAAAATCCTCAAGAAAGTTGGAAAATCAGCATACTATCTCAAGCTACCACCTACTTGGAAAGCCTTGCACCCTGTATTCAATGAGGCTGTATTATCACCTTATACTGCTCCTCAATTCCCTTCACAAACTCCTGCACCCCCACCCCCACCAATTGATGCTCAAACCAATGAATATGAAGTTGATGAAATACTGAATTCCAAGAAGGTTAGAGGGAAACTAAAGTACTTGGTTAGTTGGAAGGGTTATCCTAGAGAAGAGGCAACTTGGGAACCAGTGAATCACCTAGGCAAGGCAAAGCAGGCCATTGCCACTTTTCACAAAAATCACCCATCTGCCCCTAAATAAAGTTTGGAAAATCATTCTTAAGGGGAATGAATTTCCTAGTCACATGACCAGTTGGGCCTAGACCATTGCCTTGTTAGTAGATAGATTACCACTCAGCATGATGTCTTACTCATGCTGACTGATTGCTGACTGATGCTGACTGATGGCTTGGTCATGCTGACTGATACATGATGTCATTAGTTACTTTGTCTTACTCATGCTGACTGATTGCTTAGTTATGCTGACTGATCACTTAGTTATGCTGACTGATACATGATGTCATAGGTTACTTTGACTTCTGTATATAAGTAGATACTTTGCTGGAATACATCCCCAGTCTTGAGCTGGTCTTATCCCCCTACTAGCATCTTAAGGCAATCTCCTGAGTTGAGTCACAACCTAGATACTGATCTAGTTGGTTGCTGACAGCTTATGCCAGTTCAACTGCAAGCTGAAGGATGTAGACAAGGCATTGCCATATGATTACTTGCTAGTTTGACATGCTTGTCGCAATATAGTCTTACTTTACTTTTGTCTTGTTAAGTTGCGTCATGAACGCCTGTGCTCACTTAACTTCTATCAATCTCCTACGTTCCCAGGCCATTCCCAGCTCATCCTGAGTGTGTCCTGGTTAACTTTTCATTTGGTAACTTTGGCCCTGCCTGTCCTGGGATGTCCCCAGCATCCCCAGCATCCCATCACATCCTGGGATGTCTCCCAAGGCCTGGGACATCCCAGGGACCAAGTCAGGTTTTTCCTGATGCATATTATATAATCATACAAGGCAGGCAACCACCACTGCTCATCTTGCATTACCTCCCAATGCTGTACATTTGTATCTACACAAGAATGTTCTGGACACTCTTGGTATGCTTCAGCCTGATTTTGGTGCAGATGCAAGAAGAATAGAGGGTGTTAAGAGGGGTGAGATAGCATGGGTAAATTCCCTTTGCAATGAGGTGTGCCTACATTTGGCTTGCCTCTCAATTTAACTGACTATCTTGTCTATATCCTACTCTATTCCTGATTGCCACCCTACCTCTGCTTCGGAACCCATTCGTGCATTGTTCAATTGATGGTAGCCTGAGGCTCATGATGTTAAGCCAGCCTATATACCAAGTTGAGGGTCTTTCTGCAATGTATATCGACAATATAACCTCATTTGAACTATTTCTAAGTCATTCTACACATCCTAGAGTGCTACAACACACCTGCAACACAAAATTTTTGTGTACCTTGTGACCACTGATTACATCAGTAGGGGAGTCACACACATATTCGGTCACTTAAGTCCAACCACATTGTACATCACAAAATAAAACGATCGTGGTTAGTCTGTCTAGGAGAGACTAGGTTGGCATGGACATGGAAAAAAAAGTGTTTTGATCCTGTGGGTTCATTTACTCTTCATCTTCATCCTCCTCCATACCGTTGCCATCTTTAGAAGAACCCTCAACAAACTCTGGCTGGTCTTGATCCCCTTCCTCGTCAATATCTTCAACCAGCTGCTTGTTCTTGTTGGCTCTGCGGCGCCACTTCATTTCGCGTTGGTGCTCGCGTTCCTCCAGCATCTTGGCTGACTTTCATTTTCGTAAAGCAGTGGGATCTCTCTTGGCTGCATTATCCTTCAAATATTTGTATCTTTCAGGTACTGTGAGGCTCCCATGTTGGTATGCAGTCTTGCACTTGTTTGTGAAGTACTGATGAATGATGGCTTCAGTAGCCCAGTCATTCTCATAGCGACCCAAGATTGGATGTCTGTTGCGTGCCTAATTGGACCATAGTCAGTTTCCAAAACCAATTTCCTTGTTGCAACTTACCACACTGTATAGCTTTGCCTTGTCCTCTGCAGGTACTCGTGACCATTCATGGTCCCATGGCAGGCGAGCATTCAATGCCAAGTCCCATAGTGCCCTCTGAATAGATAGTGAGTACAGAAGCACCATGAACTGGCTGTGGCTATGTACCAAGAGGGCATTGTAAGTTTGTTTCTTCTTCATGGTGCCAGCTAAACACATTTCAACAGCGATCGACCACTTGCTACCTTTTGGTTTGGGAATCTTGGGTCTGGAGTGGTTGCTGCTGTTGGCACCAGAACCAGGGTTCGGATCGTCGCCATGACCACCATTGCCATGAATCTTTGAATATTTTGGTTGGAGAGACCGGTCTTGAATGAATTCAAAGGTCAGCTTTGTCTAATATAGTATAACAGTACTCACCCAATGATTCATCATTGGTCGCAGGTTCTGGCACTTTCTTCTTGAGCTGACATGATGGCACACACTGTTGGGGTGCTAGACATAAGGTAAAGATGATTATCATGTATAAGTGTATACTAACTGATATCTTCTTCATCTGTGTCCCCACTTGACCTCTGGTAACGATGTGCTGCTAGTACAGGGAGCCTAGGGTTGGTGACTAGAATGGGGTCATGGTGAGGATATTGATGTTATGTTGATTCTATTTACTGTCAACCAGGTTTGCATGTAGACCATTGTTGGAACCAGATTCGGTTGTGTTGTGTCTTGCTGATGTGACACTTGTAGTACTACACACATTTGACGTGTTTATTGCCTCCAGCTTTGCAATACAAGCTGATGAGTGAGTTATGTTTATCCAAAAATTTCACCTGCTTACCTTGGAGCGCAGCAACAGTCAGATTGGTATTTTCCTTGTTCAAGTCGGGATCTTTGTTGGTGGTGCTTTTGTTGGTTGTCGACTTTGTTGGGTTCTTGGGCTTGGGCTTTGGCACATTGCCTTCTTTGGCATTGCCATCTGTGTTCGCATTCGCCATGGGTTGCTGATAGGTAGGCCCATTTTTTTGTTGTGGCTCTTTGCTCATAATTGCTGTAGGTTAATGTTCAGGATGGTCAAGAGGTAGTGATCAACAAAGTTAGAGTTATGTTTTAAAAGTCATGTGAACACGATTGGCAAATTAATTCAAAGTCCTTGAGATTCTTCTCCTGTGTGCTAAATGTCTGCTAGAGCCTCAAACTGTGTTCTCTGTGTATGCTGCAACTAGACAGGTTGAACGCCAACACCGTCGTGCTCATCGTGTTGCCCCCTATTCAGCTGTGCCCAACTGGACTGCTACACCTCCTCAGGTCCCACCAATCACAGCCCTTGACTTAGAGGACTCTGATGAAGCTTCAATAGCATCAGAAGTAGAGCAAGATGGACTTGGTGCTACTTCCAGTCCAATGGATGTGGAGATACAACAAGGGCCTTCACATGATGCCACCACCCCTTTTATCGACCAAGATGGCTTTACCCAGCAAGACCAAGAGCTGTCCTTGCAGGCAGATTGGCCAGATACAAGCCATCTACACCATGACATTGACCATGGCTCTTCATGATCACACGAGAATGAAGCAGACAATGTAGTGGATCTTGGTCTGCTGTACACTCAGAACCACCACATGGGAACCTCTTGGGCACTTGCAGATGACCCTGGATCAGATGTAGATGATGCTGAAGCTGATACAGGGGATGACCAATGATTGTTAGATGAGGAAGATGAGTATGATAATGTTGATGTATGGGACCGCTATGCCAGAGAGACTGAAGATGGTCTATCTCCCTGGGACAAGCTGGGTGCAGGATACGAAGCAGAGTTTGCAGACATCGGTATGGATGATAGTCCATGTTTTTGGATGTTAGTGCTAATCCGTAAACCCAGCCAATAAAATCACTGCATATGACTTATCAATCTGCAAGGTGTTCTCATATAAAGTCATGACCCAGTGTAAGGACTATGCCGAATGCAAGCCCGAGATGTATAGACAGATATGGCTTGTAGAAAACCCTTGATAAGAATACCAAGGTAAACCCTTTGGCTATGCCCTCTGCTGAATCGTGGGTTTAGGCAAAGGTATCGGCAAAGCCTCGGTGGAGTGAGGGCCGATACCCGGTTAGAGAGGAGTTAGAGAGAATAGAGTATTGAGCGTAATCCAAGTTGATTTCTAAACTGAAGTATACAACACTGGTGCTAGGCTTATATACTAAAGGCCGTGCTATCTACTTTAGTTGATAATAAAGAAATATCAAAAGGGACTATTTTATGAATGTTATATAATATGAATGTTAGTAAGAGAAATGAATGCAAGGATATAAACAGAACAAGGAATAGATATAATGAGAACAAGGGCTTTTAAGAGCCGGTTGATTAGTCTAAGTGCACAGATGTAACAGTATTCCCCTCTTAGGACTCTCGCCCTGAGAGTCTGCCGAAGGATCACCGAAGTATAGGCAAAAAGGGGAAAGCTCAGAAGACTTCATAGCTGAAAACCCCTTGGAGGATTTGCGCATGGACCATGGGTCTGCGACTTGGGATCGGTGAAGGCTTCGCCAATGCCTGTGCAATAATTAGACCAAAAGTGGATAATATGTAAAAGATAAAATTAGGTGCTTCTAGCCCGATCATCACGTGTCCCATCATTCAGGGTCCAGGTGAGTAGGATAAAAAGCCAGCCAAAATATCACCAAGTCCATTCTTACTCTCCTACCATGTCCAGATCCTCATTGCTGTTACCCTCTGCCGAACTTCCAATTCCAGAACATCGCAACTTTCTTCCTGATTTCGATACAGATGCCTCTTCCCAATTTTGGATTCCTGACTGCCCTTCCCTCCCCGAATGGTCCTGGTATCAGATTCTAAACCAAAACCTTGAAGAACCGCCAAAAAATCCTGCTGATAATAGCATTAAGGCTTGTCAGGAGCACATTGCCGCACATCGGGCCTATGATTCAGCAATGTTGGCTGTAGCGGAAGTGAACTTGCAGGCAGATGTTGAAAATGAAGAGAAGTTGATGGATTTTTGAAAGGCGATGAGAGATTGGCAAACGAAATGGGCCGCTGTTCACCGAATGCAGCTAAACTTGCCTGAGGCTCTGATTGAGCAAATTGCAGAGTTGGTTCGCAACAGGGAGAGTAGTTTAGAGAAGGAATTTGAGAGGTACAGAGAGGCAGGAATGGAGTCGAGAGTTATCGGTGAACATTCGGTGGAGTGGGAGGCCGAAACTGATTAGAAGATTGAAGAGTTGGTGAAGGAACTCAACAACGAATACGCTCGGCGAAGCATTGCCGAATCACACCTGCTGATCCCGTTACAAGAGGATCGCAATCAGTGGAGATCGGTGATGTGGAATCATCGGTTAGTACGCTGAAGAAGAGAAAGGGAGTTACTTCAGAAAGGGAAACATTGACTGTAGTGGAGGATGAAGGTAAGTGATTCCTTTGGCACTTTTTGGAGTATTGAAAGCTCCCTTTAGATGAAATATGTGATCGATGCAAGGAACACATTGCTAAGGGCTTTACTGATGAACATAATCAGCCCTTGGAGTGTATTCGAGTTGATGGGTCCTATTTGTACACTCTGCAGAAAGGATAAGCAGAAATGTTCTTTGCAAGAAGATTGGAAGGCAAAGCGTAAGGCTTCGGCGTCTTCATCGGCGAATCAGTTTGCCGATCTCGCTGATTTCAAGGAAGAAGTGCAAGAGGAGTTGGTTGGAATCCGAGAGGAGATTGAAGCGTTCAGAATTGATATGAAACAGGAGATGAAGAAGATGAGAATTGAAATAGTGAAGGCATTGAAGGAGGTGGTTAGGGAGGTGAGCATTCGAAATGATATAGCTCAAGAAAGACTTGAATGGCTTCAAGGTCAAAGGGATGTAGAAAAGGATCCTATGGAGGATGAAGATATCAGAATGATGGAGGGAAAAAGTTATAGATAGTTTTCTTGAAATGTAATGGTGTTTTGAAATGTAGATAAGTGTCTTTTGAAATTGTAAGTAAAATGGGTGAGTAAGGTTTATAACTTGTCTATAGGCCCTGGTTTGTTAGGGTATCGAAGATGAAACTCGGCAATGAGTTCATCAGCGGCAACCCATGAATACTCTTCATCGGTACCTTCGTATCCCAGCCATCAGACATAGTATTGGAGCGGAACTCGCCGATATTGTTTGTCGATTTTGGAGTCTAGAATATCACCAACTTCATAGTGTTCTTCACCTTCAATTTCAACAGGTGGTGATGGATCTTGAACACGATTCGGTATTGTATTTGGTTCAATAGACTCTAGTTGAGAGACATGGAAGACTGGGTGAATAGCTCAAAGTTCCCTAGGTAAGCAAAGAGTATATGAATGAGTACCAGGTTGAGCGATGATTTCGAAAGGTCCTAGGTGAGTTTCAGAGAACTTTTGGGTAGGCCTAGCAAGTTTAATGTACTTGGAAGATAAAAGGACACAGTCATCAATACTCCATTTCGGTGGTGTGATTCACCAACGATCGGCTTGCTCCTTATACCGAGATTGAGTGATGGCTATTTCATCTTTAAGCACAGAGTGTAACTCGTCAAGATTGACTGCGAGTTCTCTAGCTTTGAGTGAAGCCAAGTCACGTTCAGGATAGATAGTGATATTGGGATGATAACCTTTGTTAGCAAAGAAAGGAGTTATACTGGTAGAAGCGTTGGGAGCATTGTTGTATGCAAACTCAGCAAGCGGTAGTAGCTGAGACCAATTGTCTTGTTGGTAAGAACAGTAGATGCGAAGGTACTGTTCCAAAGTCTGGTTTGCTCGTTCTGTTTGACCATCAGCTTCTGGGTGATAACCGGAAGTATAATGAAACTCCATTTTCAAGGCTTGACCAAGAGCTCGCATGAACTTGGAAACAAACTCTGAACCATGATCTGAAGTGACATGGTTAGGAACACTGTGTTTTGAGAAGACATGAAGAATGAATAGTTAGGCTAGTTGTTCTGAGGTGATGGTGTCGTATGTAGGAACAAAGATGCCTTGCTTTGAAGCTCGATCGATAACAACTAGAATGGCTGTGAAACCATCTGAGTTGGGTAGTTGTTCTATGAAGTCAATGGATATTGAATCCCAAGGACGACCTGGAATAGGAAGAGGCTTTAGCAAACCATATAGACAATGTCTTGGGGATTTGTTTTGGCCACATTCAGTGCATGATCGGCAATAATGTTGGATGAATTCTTGCATCTTCGGCCATACATATTCTTGGTGAATGTTGGCTAGAGTACAGTTCTGTCCAAAATGCCCTGAAACTATGTGATCATGGTGGTGTTGTAATATGTGTAGTCGAAGGTCAAGAGCATCAGGGATCCATAGGCGATTGTTTTGCCGAAGTGAGCCATCTTCATCTATATTCCAGCTGGAAATGCCGTCGTTAGCCTTGGTAAGTCCATCTATACATGTTGGATCAGTGGATTGAGCAGTTTTGATATCAGTGCAAAGTTGGTGTAGATCCATAATAACACTGGCTTGAAGTAAGGGTTCTTCAATGAAAGTCGCCGAAAGTGAGGCCCGAAGTTGATCAGTGAGTGATAATCGGAGTTGATCAGTGGAAAATATCGGCCTAAAATTATCAGCATTAGCATCGGCGAAGGTTGCAGTATCCCCCTCTTTTCGATAGACATCCCATCGTCTAGTTAGTGTATCAGGCTTCCTACCAAGTCTACCTGGTTGGAATCTTATTGCCATATTGAATGCTAAAAGGTACTCTGACCAACGAACTTGTTGTCTTGTAAGAACTTTGGTGGTAGTGAAGTATTCGAGATTCTTGTGATCAGTGACAACGTCAACAGGTAATGATGAACCTTCAAGATAGTGACGCCATTTGGTGAATGCTTCGAATATAGCCAATAGTTCTTTGTCATGAGTATCGTTGATTTTGGTATCAGTGAATGATCTAGACAAGAATGCAATGGGGTGAATGTCATCATCAAGGACAATAGAGAGGATAGCTGCCAATGCATAATCAGAAGCATCTGTTTCAACAATGAGTTGCTTTCCGGGTATCCAATGTGATAGGATTGGTGCTTGAGTGAATGCTTCTTTGAGGGTATCAAAAGCGAGTTGACATTGAGATGACCATTGCCAAGGAACATTTTTTCTGGTTAGTCAAGTAAGTGGAATGGTGATTTCAGAATAGTTGAAAATGAATCGGCAATAGAAATTGCAGAAACTGAGAAAAGATTGAATGTCTTTGATTTTACGAGGTGTAGGCCATTGAGTGATAGTGTTGACTTTGTCAGAGGCCATTCGGAGACCATTCGACGAAAGGATATAGCCGAGGTATTCGATGGTATCTGTGTTGAATTCACATTTGAACGGGTTGCAAAACAAACCATGTTGGCGAAGTTGCCGAAGGACTTCCCGAACATTTGCCCGATGTGATTCTTGATCATCCGAATAGATTAGGATGTCATCAAGATAGACAACCACTGAGACATCAAGCATGTCAGCGAAGATGTCATTGACAAAGCGTTGGAAGGCTGCCGGAGCATTAGTGAGGCCTTCAGGTATAACACACCATTCAAAAGAGCCATAGCGAGTGCGGAATGCTGTTTTCCATTCATCACTGGGAGCAATGTGGACCAAGTGGTAAGCATGCTTGAGGTCAAGTTTGGTATAGACCTTGGCCTTGCGAGCAGTATTGAGCAAGTCAGTGATAAGTGGTAAGGGATATTGATCTTTCTTGGTGATTTTGTTGAGACCACGGGAATCGACACAAAGTCGTAGACCATTCTTTTTCTTGACAAAGAGAACAGGTGCACCATGTGAAGAAGAGGTAGGTCGGATGAAGCCACTAGCAAGGTTTTCGTCAATGAATTCACGTAGTGCTTTAAGTTCAGCTTCAGAGAGTGAATAGATGTGACCTAGAGATGGTTTTGCCCCTTCTTCAAGATCTATGTGGAGATCATATGGTCGATGTTCTGGTAGAGTCTTCGCCCCTTCACTTGAAAAGACATCGGCGAAGTCATGATATTTGGTTGGGACATTGGAAAGGTCCACAGGTTCAGCAGTTGAACTTGCCCTACCTGTAGCAATCGGATTATTGAGTCGAATAGTGAATTGTTGAGAGCCTGCTTGTGAGCAAGAATGAAGATAAGCTGCAGCTCCTACTATTCATATATCGATTGCTGTCACCGAAGTATCTGCCAAAAATGGTGAAGGTTGATCTGGATACTCGTAAATTGGTTCATAGGGAAAAGGCAGAGAAGATTTCAGTGAAGACGTTACTGAAGGTTTCGCTGAAGACACAGAAGGGTCTGGCGAACTGGCAGATGGTTAAATAACCGAAGTCTCAAGATGAGCCATTGGCGATTCGGGCGCCAAAACATTTGACGAAGTAATAGGTTTGAAAGTGATTTTGCCTGTAATCCAGTCAATCAACAGATTGTAGTGGAACAGCCAATTGTATCCAAGAACCATATTACTTGACGAATGCAAATGTGTGACATAAAAGTCAATAGGAAGTATAGTGCCAGAAGGAAATTGAATAGGTAAAGATACCATTCGAGTAATGTTGCCTGGTGAAGAACCATCGAGTAGGCGAAGAGTTACCGGAGAAATCGTAGTACATGGTATTTTGTTATCGTCTATGTATTTCTGATCGATAAAGCAATGAGAAGAACCTGAATCAACAAGTGCTAAGAAAAGAATAGTAACAGGTAAAGGAATATGAAGGGTAGAAGATAGTTGTACAATAAGTGAAGTCCGGGATGAAAGAGTGGCTGCATTGAGAGTAACCTCTTTAATGGCACAATTTCGGTCAATGCAACTCCAATCTTGTGCTGAGGAATCGGAGTTGCTGTCTATTTTCCCTGCTCCTTAGCAGGAGGGGAAGTAGATGCCGAAGTTGTCGCTGAAGATTTGCCATCTGCATTTGCTGAAGGTTTAGCCTGTGCTGCACGTCCTTGTGTAGATCGTCGATTAGGACATTTGTCAGTAGCATGATTACCACCACAGACCAAGCAAAGATTCAACCTTTTACGTCTCTCTTTTTCTTCAGGCTTGAGTTTGCCATCCGAACCTAAGAGATTTGCATATGGTTTCGGCAAAGAGGTTGATGAGCTGGTATTGGATGAGGATGTTTTGTTAGACGAGGTATTGGGATGGTTGGATGTCCAACCAGAGTTTTGCTTGTTGGATTGGTTGGACTGCTGGTTATGTTGTTGAGTATTAGATGATGTACCAGCAGAGCTCTGTCCAGAGTGTCTGTTGTCTGAACCTTTACCTGATGAGGTCTTTCCAGATGCCGAAGGTGTTTTCTGATCATGATCTTGTCGTTCTCGCTTTTCCCAGTATAACTGGTCAATGCGATAGGCGATTTCGATATACTGTTGCAAGGTAGTATAATGATCATTATGTGAAAACGCATCTTTTAACCATGGTGCAAGACCTTGATAGAACCGGTGCAGGAGTGTAGCATGTTTTGGCTGCAACTGCATTGAATTCAACCACATACTTGGAGACCCTTTGGTTGTTCTGCATCTGTAACCGGTCGAGTTTTAATGCTGCAACTCGGGCCGAGTCTCGAGGTCCAAAATGCAAGTACAATTGTTGTATAAGTGCAAGAGAAGAAGTCATCCAAAGTGGTGGATTTGCCGGATCATGATTGAGTATGTCGGGTGTAAACCAATCGATAGCTGAACCCCATAAGAAGGACATGATATAGGATATTTTGGCTGCTTCAGTGACAAAATCATCTGGGGAGGCTTGGAAGTTAATATGGACAGTAGTCATGAACATATTGAGTTTCTCTGGATTAGATCCGTCGAAAGTATTGGGATCTTTTAGCCGAATTCTTGCTGTTGGCATACGAGGTCGATTCATGTTATTGGCAGAAGTCTGCAAAGATTGAGCGATGTTAACAAAGACTGCCATGAGTTGTTCCATATTGTATTCATCAGCCGTGTCAGATGGTTGTGACTGAGAGCGTTGATTTCACCTAGGTCTCAGTGAAGGACTTCGCCGACCTCTACCACCGAAAGGTCCACCACCATTACCACCACTGCCACCATCATTGTCACTAGGAGGATCGTCACCTGGAGGTGTTGGAGGAGGAGGTTCGCTGTGAATTTCTTTGATTTCCTCTTCTCCTTCATTATTGGGTTGATTTTCTTCTTCAGGTGGTGGGTTTGGATCTGGAACCAGAGGTAGTCTAGGTGATTGTCTTGCCGAATGATCAGTGAAGACATATTCCGATGAGCGCATCTTTCCAACCTGATCATTACCTAGGTAGTCATAATACTCTCTACCTTGGTTTTGCAAGTATCGCACTTCCACATACTCACGATTACCTTGTCGTATAATTGAATGACTGATGACATCGCTCGTGATTAGGTCAGGTATCTGCCGAATGACTGGTGCCAAAGATACTGGCGAAGCAGGTACTGGAGTGTTATGGTGAGGAGGTGCATTTGGATTTACTGGGGTAGGTCGTTGGGATGCCATGCTCTGTAAGATTTGACCTAATTGTTGTTGACTCCGAGTTACTTCTTGGAGGCTTTGGAGAGCAAGTCAGTCTTTCCTTCACTGTTCAACTCGCCAATGTTCTACTTCCTGATCCTTACCAAGGATCTAGTTTGATTTAGTGTTTCCATGAAATCAGCAGTTACCGGGCCAGGTGTAGTTGATCCCCTTGTAGTCGTGATATATAACCTTGGAACAAAAGGTGAATCATCAGGAAGATAGAACCAACTGTCTGAACTATGAACTGGGGTGACTTCAGCCACAAGATTTAGTGCAAAATTATATTATATTACCTGGAAACTGGTTATAACCGCTTGATAAATGCCCAAGATGCAGGGCAGGGATATCCGGTGGCCGTCCATCAAGGTTTCAGGGGTATTATTATATAGCACCACTCAAATAATATATAACTTAGGTCTAGAATACAGGGAATGGCCCACAAACAGAATCTTTTCATATGCTATCCAACATTCTGGCAAGGGCCCACCAGACAGAATATAATATATTTTCCTTAAGGGACCCACTAGACAGTATATAATATATTTTGCTCAGGCTTTAGGCAAGGGTCTTCCAGACAGAATATAATATTCTGCCTAGGCTTTGCGCAAGGGCCCACCAGACAGAATATAATATATTTTGCCCAGGCTTTAGGCAGGGCCCACCAAACAGAATATAATATATTTTGCTCAGGCTTTAGGCAAGGGCCTTCCAGACAGAATATATTATTTTGTCCAGGCTTTAGGCAAGGGCCCACCAGACAGTATATAATATATACTAGGCACAAATATATTATTATATATAAGCCTGGACAAAAAATATATTCTGTCGAGTGGGCCTTTGCCTAAATGTCAGGCAAAATATAATTCTGTTGCTTAAAGCTTAGACAAAATATATATTCTACTGGTCAGCCCTTGCCTAAACATCAGGCAAAATATAATATATAATATATTCTGTCTGTTGGGCCCTTGCTTGAAAGCTGGACAGAATATATTATGGCCTTTGCCTAAATGGCAGGCAAAATATATATTCTGTCTAGTGGGCCTTTGCCTAACTGCCAGGCAAAATATAATATATAATATATTATATATAGTGGGCCCTTGCTTGAAGCCTGGACTAAGATATATTCTTTCCAGCTGAAATGTCAGGCAAAATATATAATGAGGTAATGCTTATATAACCTATACTAATAATAGAACACTTATATAATCTGTCCTAAGAATAGAACAAGGGCCCTATAGAGCAATCTGTCCTAAGAATAGAACAAGGGCCCTATAGAGCACCTGTCCTAAGAATAGAACAAGAGCCCTATAGAGCAGCCTGTTCTAAGAATAGAACAAAAGGCCTATAGGGCTTGTTCTATTCTTAGCATAGCTTATATAAGTATTCTATTATTGGTATAGGTTATATAAGCATTACCTCATTATATATTTTGCCTGACATTTCAGCTGGAAAGAATATATTTTAGTCCAGGCTTCAAGCAAGGGCCCACTACATAGAATTATATTTTGCCTGGCATTTAGGCAAAGGCCATAATATATTCTATCCAGCTTTCAAGCAAGGGCCCAACAGACAGAATATATTATATATTATATTTTGCCTGATGTTTAGGTAAGGGCTGACCAGTAGAATATATTATATATTATATTTTGTCTAGGCTTTAAGCAAGGGCCCACCAGACAGAATTATATTTTGCCTGACATTTAGGCAAAGGCCCACTGGACAGAATATATTTTTTGTCCAGGCTTATATATAATAATATATTTGTGCCTAGTATATATTATATACTGTCTGGTGGGCCCTTGCCTAAAGCCTAAACAAAATAATATATTCTGTCTTGCCTAAAGCCTGGGCAAAATATATTATATATGGTGGGCCCTTGCCTAAAGCCTGGGCAAAATATATTTGTGGTCCCTACCTGGAAGGCTGCTGTCTAAAGCCTGAGCAAAATATATTATATTCTGTTTGGTGGGCCCTGCCTAAAGCCTGGGCAAAATATATTCTGTCTGGTGGGCCCTTGCTGGAATGTTGGACAGTATATAAAAGATTCTGTGATATTTAACTTGCAGGTCATTCCCTATATTCTAGACCTAAGTTATATATTATCTGGGTGCTACTATATAATAATACCCCTGAAACCATAATGGACGGCTGCCCAATATCCCATCCTAGGATTCTGGTCATTTATAGAGCGGTTATAGCCATATATCGGGGTGCAATTATAATATTCCTGCTAAAGCATCTCTGTTCACAACCTTGCAAAGTTTCAGCTTCCACATTAGACGAGAAAATGGGTTACATACTTGCGAGAAGATATTTCTTTACTTGATCCTGACTTCCAATTTTCTTGCATTCAGTACTCCTTCTGCTACCACTACCCCTCACTTTCTGCTCATCTTTCGGCATCCGAGCTCAATGTCCTCTAGACCTTCGTGTTCGTTCCTGACGTGCCTTCGGTCCTTCTCTTCACCTTCCCTCCATTCCCAATCATTACATCCACAATGCCGTGGCCCTACTACTCATCGTCGCCACCATCGCTGATAGGCTGGTTTTTGTTCCAGACCTGAAATCTTTCGATTCGGCACTACCAGCCTCTAAATAAACGTGGGAAAGACTCCTGCGGAGGTACAACCGTCCGCTGGAAGCGTTCTATAGTGTAGCTGGGAGTAACAAGCCCGCTGAACACTAAAATAGACCAAATATAGACCAGAGTTGAGACGAATGAGATAGTACTTTACTGCCTTATTGTATCCGACTCGAAGCTAAGACTAGCGCCTGCGGCGGTATGCTAAGAACGGTACCCCCATCGAGAGACAGGGCTCGCGGACTATCAAACTACCACCTAGATTCACCTAGAGAAAGAATACACCGTATAGAGAATATCGACTAGTCCTACAAGACGTACTTAGAGAACCCAGCGGGAACACGGAAGGGATCCGCGTTGAAACATCCGAGTAGGTTAGCTGAATTAGCCGAGTTCGGATAGTCGTAAAGATCGACGTCGCGGATCCTCGTGTTAGGTAAACGCATAATAGGGAACTAATTTACATCGCTGGAAAGCTAGAGACGTTCGCTAGAGCATGCGACCCTCAGCGGAGACATTGAGAGAGAACCTAGAGAGAACCTGGGTAGGACGGGTTCATTGAAACTTGCCCAGACTCAAAGCACCGCATGGATCCTTCGTGATCATATGCCTCTGACTCAGATTCAATAGAGTCGAGTCATTTCTAAATCACCAGCTGACTCACTGCTAAGCAATTGTTTGTACTAGTAGTTGAGAGTAGTTAAAATTAGCCTAGCAGGACTGTATAAAAGGGCAGTAGTTAGCAGTGTACAGTAGAACATAGAGACCCAGTAGAGAATACATTGCGCTTCAGACTATAAAAACTCTAAGTACCTTAAGGGAACACAGTTAAATAAAAAGTCGCCAGCGGAGTTCTTAGTAACTCGTCCCTAGACTTAGTACCTACAGCGGAACAGTCTAAACCAAGCCTTCTCCCGTCTCTGAGATCAGTACCTCAAGGGAACTTTCTCCTTTCTCATTCAGTAGTACCTTATAGGGAACCTGCCCCTTGCTGCTTAATTAAGTAGCCCCGCTTCGAGTCTAAACCACTCGTTTTGGCTTGTTTCAAGTCACCCGTAGATAGCTTGTGATTGGGAGAGTCTTCTGTGGTCAGGAGAACTTCGCTTAGTCAGTAGTTAATGCCCCGCGGGACTTCGAGACTTTTTATAGAAGTTTCAAGTTTTAGTAGTTTATATCTCTAGTCTCCAAACTCGAAAGGAATACCTTAAAAGAGGTGTTTGGGTGTTGGATTTAGTGCTTGCATTGTGTGTGTGTGTGTGTTAGTGTGAGTTGGTGTCAGCATCAGCCCATTTCCAGCACTTCCATTTCCAGCGCAGTCAGCCCGCCTCACACTGTGAGGTTCCTTTTCATTGCCCTGACAGTCCCGGTTTCATATATGTCTTCCAAATTTTCGACAAAACCAGCCGCATCCTCTTCAAGGTCGGCTACACTAATAACATCTCTCGACGACAACGTGAATGGCGGGAAAAATGCTCACCGATCAAAATGTATTGGTCACGGTGGCATTTCTCTACATTGTTGGCTCGCCTGCATGGTATGTCAACTCCTTTGCCAGATTTTCAGTTTTGATGCCATTAGCAGAACGGCTCACCCACGAAGCACTCGAGATCAACGATTTCCGACATACCAAAGACATTTGTGGAGGCCTGAAATGTGAGTGACCCCCTCATTTTATCCTCGTTCCGTTGAACCTGCTTGTCACAGGCAAAAGCCGGCACAGAGAAATTTTTCAGTACATCAGCAATAGAGATGTTCAGAAGGCTAGAAAGATAATCTACACGATCATCGAACGCGTTGGCAAAAAATTCAGGTTGTTGTAGCATAGAAACAAAGTTGAATTAATGATGATATCTATAATCCCCGATCTAACAAGGATATCGTGGAACTGAGATGCGATGACGGACACTGACAGCCTCAGCAATCAGTTAGACATGTTTAGACATATCAATGTCGGACAACATACCGCAAATTCAATGCCTTTTATTCTGACGTCTGGACTGACGAACTCCATCAACACCAATTTCACTGCTCTGAGCATTTGTCCTCTGCCTCCGTTGCGCTCGATGGGATACCCTTTAAGTTAGAGGGTGGAGTCGAGCTGTCACTGTTAACTTGCGTTTTCTTTTGCTTCTTCCTTGCACTAGCTGTCTTCCTTGATGGTAGAGGTTGCTCATCTTCTGCAGGTTGTAGATCTACAATTTCATACAGAATGTGAATGCTTGTGGTATCATTACTTACCTTCTGCAGGATCTTGAACCTCTGGCTCCACCTCTTGCACTGT
>QLOY01002460.1:0-53061 GCA_003313965.1 Megacollybia marginata
TGGGTTTTGGTTGACTATGTTCGGTACGTGGTTTTCACTCTGCCCCCAGAACTACTAGCCTTACAAACCTTTCAGGAACAAAGGGGGCATTCTGCTGAACTGGTACGTCTACATTATTATCGCTTACTTGAACTAATGTGTTGTCCGAAGGTGTCAACAATATGGTGGCAGTGCCGAGGCTCAACGATGTTGTCTTTGATTGTAGCCGCGGCGATGACTCGTAGAGTTGGGAGCTGGATTATATACTTATTTGTAGTTGGCTATAGTTGGCTAGAGCTGGAATTGAATGAATTGTGATACATATACTCTCTGGTTGGTCACAGTTGGTTTTAGTTGGCTGTACATGAAATCGGTTGGCCCAGGGTTCAGATTATCGTCAATAGCCGACCGTAGCCAGCGGATTTGAGCAGGTTGGTCGGAGTTGGCTCAGGTTGGCTCTTGACGGATGAAATCTCACTGGGGCTTAGCTCCCGGTGATGACACATAACACACGAAGTGGCCATCAGCGGGGCGTACCACAATACGTCTGCTACTTGAGCTATTGTATCCGACTTGAAAATTCCTGTATATAACTTTGTCTGCACACAAGAAAGTTTAGGAGCAACGACTCGACAAACTGCTCGTTGATTCCTGATCATAGGAATCCAGCAACGACCATAACCCAAGGTTGAGCAACTTCAACGTCATCACATCCAGAGCTAGCCCAAGCTGTTCGTGGTCTGGGAACTCGGCAGAGCGTAGGTTCCATCTATGTATGGAAACAACCCAAACCATTCGTGGCACGCTCAAATCGAGTTTCTCGCCGCACCACGACGCGTGCGCGCTTTACATTCCGGTTATTCCCGATGATCCAATTTCATCAATAATGTGCTGTCACCCCGTTTCTATACGATGAATGAATGATGGCCGCCTCTTCATAAATTATCATAACTCTTGCCTTTAGGAGACAATGCCAGCCGTTCACAACACGTTTCAAGCTAGAGATATCCAAAGTACAGTTGATGTTACAAAAACAAGTTGAAAGATCCGCACTTCTCGCAGAGGATATTCTTGAATCGAGTTTTTTTTGGAGTACTTGTAGGTGCATGCGCAACCATTGAGTCACAGTATGTTCGCGTTCCGCCGCAATCTATCGATCTACTTATTAATGACAATCAAGGAACCAGTTTTGAAAGAGAGCCGCAGAAGAGGAAGCCCATAAGTACTAGTCTCGACGCCGTCGACGCGTACTGAGAAGCCAGATTTAGTGCTAAGAGCTTGCCACATTGCAATATTGCCACAAGCTTTGCCTGAGTCGGAACAGGCCGGAACTTAGAGACATGATCCACCGGGAGATGCTAATCAACCAAGATGCAAAGAATCGGGCAAAGCAGCGTGCTTATATCGAAGAAATGGCAATGAAGAGTCTGATCCAAGTTTGCCAAATTTGGACGCCATATAATTTAGGCGATGCGCACGTGCCCCACAGAATTTGATCCCATCTTCGACGAGGCAACGTTGTAAATGCGATCCTGATAACTTCTCACTCTACTTCTTCCTTGAACCAACATCATCCATGGCTCTAAGTAACCCTCATAGTGGTCTCACTACTCCATCGGCCGCAGTAAGCCGAAACGGGTCTCCTCTGCGACCTGCATTTTCTGCGTCGGCAAGTAACGGTGGAAATTATAGGTAAGCATTTCGGTTTATTTTATAGCCGTTATCGTCCATCTATCATATATATAATCATTCATCGATGTCGTTCTCCTGTCTCATGTCTGCTCCCAGTGGTCCCGACAATCCAATTGTAGCAAACGACTTGCACCCAGTCATTCATGCTGGACGCGTGGCTGTCATCACTGGTGCCGCAAGTGGCATCGGCAAAGCAGCAGCCCTAGAACTCGCAAAGTGCGTCAATTTTGCCATTCCATCTCCAGAGTCTTACGATATATATATATAGACTAGGCCTCAAAATCGCCATCGCAGATGTTACAATCGACAAGCTCAACCAAGTCGGAAAAGAAGTTGCTTCGGTTATTGGCGAAAACAATATCTTGGTCGTCCCAACAGATGTATCCAACCTCGAGCAAGTCGTCAAGCTCAGAGACAAAGTTTATGAACAATGGGGCGAGGTAAGCAGGCGCTTGCGCGTGCTTAATCGAACCTTGTGAAGTCGAGTCTCGGATTGGCCTGGGAGATTGGCCTCCGAGATTATCGTCCACTCACCCTCGTCCAGGTTGCTGTTCTGTTGAACAATGCGGGCATTGGACCTAGAGGTACCTCTTGGGAAGGTCTAGACATTTGGCACAAGATTTTCGATGTCAATCTTTTCGGGTAGGCCTCGAATTTCGAGAATGCGATGTACTCAGTTGCATCAGCATCGTTAATGTCCAGCAAACCTTTGTACCTTCCATGATCCATCAAGAGAATCCGGCTATGATCATCAATACTGGAAGTAAGCAGGGTATCACCAACCCTCCGTGAGCTCGTCTCCTAGTGTTGCGATGGCGGCTAAAGCGTTGTCAGCGGCAACGCAGCCTATAACGCCTCCAAAGCTGCTGTCAAGTCTCTCACAGAAGGTCTTGCACACGAGTTGCGCGAACGACATTCGCATGTCACTGCTCACCTCTTCGTGTGCGTATTCTCACATCCATCTCCCCTTGCCGTTCATCTTTTCCTAGTCCTGGCTGGACATTCACCGGTCTCAGCGCCGCTGCTCCAGGTTCCGTCAAACCTGCTGGTGCATGGTCTGCTGAGGAGACTGTTCTCTACATGCTAGACAAAGTCCGCCATGGTGCATTCTATGTGATCTGTCCAGACAACGAGACCAAGCGTGAGGTCGACGAGTTGAGAATCATGTGGGCTGCGGGTGATATCGTTGAAGGTACGTCCTCACGCATCTTACTATCCTCTTCTTACCGTGGTGTAGGTCGTCCCGCTCTCAGTCGGTGGCACAAAGATTACAAAGCGTTGTTTGAAGAGTACGTCAAGGAAGGTTTGGAGGCAAGATGAGAGAAAGAGAAAGTAGTGACGATATGTCTGTATTCGTAGTGACTGCATATTTTTGTTGCCAAACGTGAGCTGTTGAGCTATTTCTACGATGTGAAAATTAGGATCTCAGTCAGGCCAATAAACTTCAGCGCTGGCATAAACGTTGGGATCTTCTGTCACCCTCAGAGTAAGTAACCAATATCTGCCCTGCGGAATAGGATGGGTTGTATTGCAATTAATAGTGTGATAAAGTACTAGAAGTACTCATATTATCCTTCACTACAGTGTATTAATGGACTTTAATAAATAGTGACGTCGGACTTGGTCGGACATATTTTGCGGAGTTGAACGAAGGAAGAAGGGTTCACTGTGTCGGCTTACAGTTCATCCCTTGGGACAGATGTAGATAGATTTACTGTCGAGGGTGAATCTATCCGTCCTATCAGGTATTGCATGGCCTGATATGCAGCCTGCAAGAATGGGTCAATCACATGAAAGTCGGTCGGCACTGGAAACTTACCAAAGGACTGTACTCCGGCACCCTACGATATCGTCAGAGTGATTGAGCAATTATACGATCGGCACTTACATGTGTCCACTGAGTACCACTTCAAAGTACGTCAGACCTCTCTCGGTGTGTGTGTTCCCCAAAGGTACATTGCCCACAACGAAATTGTCGTTTCCGATTGGGGTTTGGAAACCTTGTTGTCCGCCCCAGGTCATACTGTAAGAAAGACATAAATATTTCATTACGGAAAGGGTATAAAGCGGGCTTACTTCTGGATCACAAGTCGCGTTCTGTGTCGTGGTCAGTACGCGTCAGCGCAATATATAACCTACTCACCCATCCGCAATCAAGATGAAATCAGCAAGACCATGAACGATAACACTTCGCTTGCTCTTTTCAATGACATTCGGTAGGACAGTGAATGCAGAAGGAAGACTGCTATCTCCGTTCGGGAAAACATTGACATCGGTGCATAGAGTCCAATCCACGTCTAATGGAGCGTGAATTGCTTTCTTGACATCTGTTCTGTTGAAATAGACAGGGGTGTCTGCGTCTGAGCCACTGGAATTGGTTAGGTTAAGTCGGTTCACTCGAACTAAAAAGGTACGAACGGGGACCCAAGCACATCCGATGGGACTGGCCAAGTAGAAAATATATGATAACCATTGAAAGCAGGGTTGATGGTCATGGCTTCATCTAAAATGGGATACCAAAGATTGCAGTCGGGGTTGTTTTCAATGTTATCGCCCGGAGACGGGAATACACCATCTGCTGGCGGGTATGTGGCCCATTTGTCACTGTAGCCTGTGTAGTTGCACGCTGCGGCCTGGCTCTCGATTTGGGTCATAAAGGAATCACTGGGGTATAACTGATCAAAGATCATCGAGGAGTCGGAAGACAACTTACGGGAAAGAAAAGACGTCCTGATTCCTGTGCACAAAATCGACTGCAGGAATTTGTACTTGGAAGAGCGGAGGTCCGATCGAGGCTATCCGAGGTGAGTCGAAGTCGCCGATGCCACAAACTACGTACCATCAGAAAGCCAAATGCCTTGAAGAGACAGATCGAGCACAGTCGGATTTTCGTAGATGTAGTTGGCAACGTCTAGAAATCAACTCAGCTGACCGATCGTTGTAATTTGTCAAAAGAGGTATACGCACAAGGCACATACATTCCGGCATACTGACGAATGTGTTAGTTATGCTAATCAGAGAAAACGTAAGCACGTACACTTTCACCACTCATCCAAAAATTCTTCCCTTTTAGCTCGGAGAAGACTTCTAAAAACTGCTGGAAAAAGCCAACCAGCTGAACAGCCAGATCGTCTTCATTCTTTGATTAAATGCGTCAATAGTTGTATAGACTATGGTGAGTTGTCACATACTTGAATGTTGGGCTCTCCCTGTGAATAACCGGTACCGACGGGTTGTTCAACGTACAAGAGACTGGAAAGATTGGTCCACGAATTGACATTTACAACGGGTTCGTCTGTTCCTGTTGCCCATTGGAAAGGCTGCAGTGTTTAGCGTAAGATCAGAAGAGAAGTAAGCTATATACCCCATTCTCTTGTAAAAGACCTTCGAGACTAGAACAACCGGGACCACCGTTTGTCCTACGAAAAATTATATGTGTTCGTTGTGTTAAAGAATGTACTAACCAGAAAATAAGATCGTCCAGACTGCCTTCAGGACCTGGCGGGAAGAACCAAAAGAAGAGCTAAACGATAGAAAATGAGAGGAGTCGATCGAAAATTAAGTACTACCGACCTTTCGTGTTTCATTAGCATCAGAGGATATTGGCAACAATCCCGCCCAGCTGTCGCCGACATCAAAGTTTACATCTGGGATGCGGGATCCATCAACCCAAAATTCTATCCGTGTCTGAGCGTCGGTAAAAAACAAAATTTCTGCAACATACCAGAAGCCCTTGGGTTAGAGAAGGTAATGTTCTGGGGTTTTGGAAAGCCAGGACCAGTAGCTCGAGAAGAGAGGCGTTTGGTTGCCTGCAGATGACGTCTATGGAACTCATTCTTGGTTATTATTTGGGCAAGCGTAAGGCTTGCTGTCGCGACCAGTAGAGCAAAGAATCGGTTGGGGTGCATGTTGTCCAGGTAACAAAATGCATGATACCTTTTATATTGCTTACCTTGACCTAATGATAACCATCGCAAATTGCGATGCAATCATGGGATATGCACTACGCTCAGGATCGTGTAAGCTTTCGCCGAATCGGCCTAGGTTCAGGCTTAGGTAAACCAACGGCACCTGGATGAAACACTATCTACTGATCAGCGAATCATCGTCTGACCATGCTCACTAAGAAGGGGTACTTGAAACCCTTCACGAGGTCAAAATATTGATCCGATTGGACAAGGTACACGATGGAGCGTAAGTAGTTGAGTAGTTTGAAAAAAAAAGAAAACAAAAAGTCATACCAGAGAAGGGCCTAGACCACTCCCAGACCCAGACCAGACGTACTTGTGTTTCTGACCCGATATTCAATCCCTTGCGCCAATGGCAGTGTTATCTGGGTTTTTGCGATGTTGACGGAGATGTTTCTGTTTCAGTTTTAAGAGCCCGCCTATACTGCAAAAGGAAAGGTCAAGCCTCCCGTGTTTGCAGGCGTGCTATATCGGTGTTCGAAAAATATCTGTCAATACGTTAGAACGGTGTTATAACATAACTTGGTATAGAAACTGTGAGAGCTTTCCCGCATCTGCAAACCGACTGGTGTCAGATGGTCGAACAGTGAGACATTGCAGCCATTCGAAGCCTAACATACGCGATGAAAAGGGACGAATCACCATAGCGCCTGTCATCCCCCGGACCGTTGTACAGCCTATGCTAACTATGTCAACGCGATTGAACACTGCCAATTGCAAACCGCCGATATCTGTCAACGCAAGCCATTTCTGTTTGAGAAAAAAAACACTATACGTACCAATCGGGTGGAGAAGCTGAGACGGTACAAAGAGGTCGGTATTCGCTCAAGGTCTTGAATGAGCAGGCGAGTACGTTCCACTGAGATACTGACAGTAAAACGAGAACCATATCGAGCATCCGATAACTGATGATAATCCCTCTTCGCTTCGCTCTTCATGCTAGTAGCCTTTTCGAACCAAAGTCCTAACGTCCGTTTTGGGAGGATCAACTAGGTAGCCGGCCTTATACGGATATAGACGTTGTACATCTTTCCAAGGGGCGTCAGTCCAGAAAGAGCTTCTGCTAAGACCTCTAACAAGTGAGTGCGTTCCACTGAGATACTGACAGTAAAACGAGGCCCTAGATCGAGCATCCAATGACTGGTGATAATCCCTCTTCGCTTCGCTCTTCATGCTAGCAGCCTTTTCGAACAAAGATCCTAAGTTACGTCCGTTTTGGGAGGATCAACTAGCCAGTCGGCCTTATACGTTGTATATCGTTCCAAGGGGCATCAGTCCAGAAAGAACTCTGCTAAGACCTTGAACAAGTGAGTGTGTTCCGCCGAGATACTGACACGAAAACCATATCGAGCATCCAATGACTGGTGATAATCCCTCTTCGCTTCGCTCTTCACTCATGCTAGTAGCCTTTTCGAACGAAAATCATAACGTCCGTTTCGGGAGGATCAATCAGGTAGCCAGCTTGATACGGATATGTTGTACGTCGTTCCAAGGTGCGCCACCAGAAAGAACTTCTGCTTCCCTACGTTGCAATCGGGGTAACGAGAACATGGATTCTGAGATTATCCGGGTAATGAGAATATCCTGGTTCATGGGGGATTGAGCGTTCAATGCTAAAAAGATATAAAATCACGTGCTGAGCCGACAATCCGACGCTTTAACCTTTTCTTAAGTCTTATGATATCGATCCAGGACGCGTTATAACATAACCGGTATGAATTGCATGCAGAAAATAAATAAATAACAACCTTTCATGAACACAAGGTTACAAATGTTCCGCATACACCACACCCGGCTCGACTGTTTCCCATCTCTCAATGTTCTCAATGTTCTACAACTGCCCTGGGAGGATAGGTGATCTCCGCAGCATTCATGGACAAGACAGCAGCGAACGAAGGGAAAGCAGCGAACGAATCATTGGGCACAGGCGAGAGGATGGCCTGGAGGTTCGCCTGTTTAGCAAAAGATGTGCGAGACAATGGGCTTAGCACGGATGACAGCCCAACAGGCTCCAACGGTGTTCTCCTTGGAAGTCCAGGACTCCAAAGAGCACCATCCTTGGTTCCGAACATGAACAAAGGGGAGGCATCCTTCTTGTGAGGTTCCTCGAGCGTGACGGAACGCCAGAAATCTTGACTGAGACGGTCTTCGGCGGATTCTGTTTCGACAGCAGACGAGAGCTCTTCTACTGGACTAAGCATTCTGCTTGCAAGCGAAGAAATGGTGCTATGCTTACTGGATTCAGAGCCAATAGCAGTTCGCGGGCGCGTTTCTGTAACAGGGACGTTCCCCTTACCCGTGTCCGCCGTAGGGTAGGGCGAACGAGGGAATTTGAGCAGTGCACTGCCAAGGTCCTCTCGAGGCAAGAGTGCCGGCTTCTTTGCAGCAAGAGTCTGCTGGAAGCGGATGCTGGCACGAGATTGTTTGGCCTTTGCCGGCTTGGTTACCTCCGGCACAGGAGGTGCTTCAAGTTGAAACTCGGTCACGTCGGCCATGGGAGTGTAAAAGGTCTCATCGAGCGACTCTGAGCTCTGGTTTACCAAGCTCTGGTTTTTGAATACGCCGCTGATAGGTGAGTAAATTCTATCACCATACGCGGGAAGCGCAAGAGGGTTCGGAGATACAGCGATAGCAGAGCGGTCATAAGTATTCGGAGAGTGAGTCGAGAAGGACGACGTCAACTTGGTCGATGTAGGAAAGTGCACATGAGGAGAAGTAACAGACGGAGACACATGAATGCTGAAACTCGCAGAGAACGCCGAAGGCGACAATGGCAGTGCGGCAGGGCGCTTGAGGATGGACCTCGTCGTGGCGGGATTTTTCATCAACGTTGGCGAAGCCAAACGAGCGAAAGATCTTGCGGACATTTGTAACGATTAAAGGTTGTGTGTTTGGAAATCTGGATGCAAAATCAATTCAAAGTCAACTCCTTGGCCAGCAAGGGCTATGAGAGGGTTAGAACAGGTCTAAGAGGTTACACAAGCTCACGTTGAGGGCGTAAAAGTCGTAAAAGGTCGTAAAGTGAAAGCTGCAACCAAAGTTGGTTGCTGACACGTGCTGATGGCTGATTATAAATGAGGCGGGTCATATGACCTCATGCATCAAATCGTGATGATGCATACGGTGATCCGCACAACCACGGTCTCGACTGTCATTGCACTGGAGCACGCCGCTTTCGCATCGGAATGCAAGAAAGTGCACAGGTTTTTAATCTAGGTTGATAGATCCCCTAGGAACCGCGGATTCGAAACATGGCCGACGGCGCCCCGAGGCAGTGACGTTGTCTAGCTACACCACAGCTGTTGGTATTCGTTGATGTGGACGACACCTCGTGGGTCCCCATCACCTCTCACTCGTATTGTTTCGACTCGCTTGCTAGCCTGCAGCTCATTTTTATGAGATCTTCATGCTATTCTGGTCGTTACACTCTATGGAGTCGAGCCGACTAGTCTGAGTCTCCTTGGGCACCTTACAGATTTCCTATCATTCAGTTCGATAGGTGTGAAGTTAAAATTACTCAGGTTTATTTTCAGATACCTGATAGAATCACATCTGCCATCCCGTCGTGACTGAAACACGTTGTCTTGCCAAAGTTCCTTGACTTTTTTTTTCCAAAGCGACTGCTGTTGCAGTAGTCGGTGCCACGAGCGCAATTGGCAGAGTAGATGTAGTCGAGTTCAATGCCAGTCCGGATGAAGACTGCACATACGACTCGTACTGTCGAACAACGAGGAGGATTGCTCTCATATATCCGTGCTGACGAACCATCAGCCTTATTATGTTATCATCGGGATTCGGCTTGCTGTGAGTGCTGTATTCACTTTAACTGCAATTCACTCATCAACTAGAGCAGCATTGTTGAAAATCTTATAATCAACGAAACGCAGTGGACGTCGTCATATTAACACTACAAGCATTTGCACCAGAGCTGTGGAGAACTGGAACTGTAGTTCAGGCTTATTTCCGGTTCTGTTCTTGGTTTGGACAGGCTTGTCAGCATCCGACTCTGAGGCTAAGTGCCGTCTACTCGGCGCTTAACTTTGGCGCCAGGTGTATGGTCCGGGTGGTGGCGAACAGGCCTGATCTGTTCAATCTTTGTCGTATCATTTTTGGACTGCCTACTAGTACCGTTCTAACCCTAGTAAAGGGAAGAGATCGTGTATGATAGGAAGTTCAAGAGATCGAAGTATCAAACATGTGTCGGAAGTGATCGCGAACCACTTTAAAGTGCTTGGAAGCGCTCGGCATGTAGTGCCTCTAGTACGATGCTTCTGCTGTATTTTAGTGGTCTTTAGCGCGCGGCTACCCGGGTGGGTTGTTTATAAACTGTTCGCCCTCAACTACACAACACGCAAGTTCCTCCTGGACATCATGTTCTTCTATCGATATCTCTTCCTTTTCTTCTTCACTCGTATGTTAAGTTTTCAATTCGACTTCTTAGCCTGCTGCTCATCTCAGCCATCCAGATCTTCATCCCATTCTCGCACAAACCGTTACACTCTATGATGTCGAGCCGTCTATTACCAGTGGTCTCCCTGTGCCTACAAATTTCAGCGCAATAGGTGTGGGCTCAGATGGTGCCACAACCTATGTCGTGGAAGTTGTAGTCACTGCGGATCCTATTCAGATACCTAATATCACTACGTTCACGAGTACCTTCCCTGCCGTGACTGAAAAATGTTAGTCTTGCCAAAGGTTCCTTGATTTTTCCTCATTTTAAAAAAAAAGTTACTGGTGCTTCGAGCGCCTACATCTCCGAGGCCGCTACTCTCACGACAACACCAACTGGTACACTGGGGGCAACTGAGTTCAATGCCGGTCAGGTTGAAAACTGCACCTACGACGGTCAAGGAGGAGGATCATGTGTAGTGGTGTACATGATCGACTATGTGAACAATAGTGTAACATTGAAGGAAACTCATACTGGCTCCGTAGTTCCTATCTACATACACCCTCACCGTCGGTGGTGGTGGTAATGGGTCTGGTACTATTGGAAGACCTCGATGGATGGCAGCAGGTGTTTTGGTCATTATGTTCATGATGTTTTTATGATAACCCCTTGTATATACCTGTATCGAGAGATTTCTTTTAAATTTTCGTCTCTACATTTCCACTCGATCCAAACTCGATCAATCGATTCAATCCTTCACGCAATAAATGGAATGAGCGCAAAACAAAGTTTAATAGGTGGGCGTCCAAGTCGGTATGTCAGCTTCTAAACCCACTGTCCTTGAGGAACAAGATATCCAGCTTCGTGAAATTTTTTTGATCGGCATCATCGATCATCGATCATGTGTCATCAAGTATGACCGTGACGCACTGTGACATGTGACACATGTATGACGCTTTTTCACCTTCGATGCTATTATTACTTTCATTTCAAGTACACTTTTCTCTCTAATTACCACAAAAGTCCCAATTCCCACTCAATGGGCAAGGTCACGAGCAAAATGGAAAAAGTCGACGCTGGAAGCATTCACACCATACTTGTAAATCTGAACAAAGCATTAACCTCGTCATCACAGTCAAAAGAACACTTACAAAGTGCGACGCAACCCAGCTCGAGAATAACGCCCTCTGATACGGTTCTGGCAACCTCTCCAACAAGGTGTCCAACCCAACCTTATCCACAAGCGTCTTCGGAATAGCACGCTTTATCACCCCCTTCCTACTCGGCACATCATCAAACAAATCCGAGCTCTCCAACTCGGCTTGGAGGTTGTTAAGCGTCGAAGACAACTCGTCTGAAATCGTAGTACGAGGCTTGGTTCCCTGCAAACGTGCGTGTTCCTTCCAGATGCATTGGAATTCAGCAGCAGCGTTCTCAGTGATCTTTTGTTGGATGTCCCGAACGTAGCTTTGATAAAACTCGGATGGTTTGCCGTCCTTGAATATCATCAAGTCTACGTATTCCTTGGTTGAGAGAGCCAACCCGGCCAAAACTTCCAATGAAGAGCTTGTTACACCACCTGTAACCAGTCATTGAGCTTCCTTGTGAGTCAAGAGGGGAGCACTTACCCTTGTTAGCACTCGAATCCTTGAACAAGATAACCTTGCGTTTCTCGAGATGCAACCGCGCTTGTTGGGTCAAGAAGAGATTAGCTCCTTCGACGATGTACTTGAAGTGAGGTTTGCCCTCTGCATCAATCAATGCAGCCATATTCGAGATGTTGACCGCTTCAGGACGACCACCACAAGGAACGAACAAGTCGGATTTGAACCTCAAATGTGCGCCATTTCGGAAATCTGTTCCGTCGAGGATGACCTCTCCAGCTGAAAAGACGTGAGAACAAAGAAACGAGAGCCAAAGAGGGACGTACAAGGTAACTTGACATCATGTTCCTCGACCTTCACAAGATACCCATCCTTACTCAACTTGCTCTTATCAAAGTGCGCCACCGGCACACGAAGCTTGGCAAGTCGAATGAGTTCCTCGCGGTTAATCCCTGCAGGATCAGCCAAAACGCCACTCCCGTCAATGATTGCGACTGTCTTGTCCGAGCTGAGCAATATCTCGTCTGTCTTGGCTTCAACACCGGAACAAGGAAAGAAATAGGAGGGACGTACTAGATCCAAGATCTCCATCTGGCCCTCCAGTCTGCACCTTGGTAACATCCTTCTCCCTCAACCCCAACTGCTTGTAAATTCCAAGAACGTATTGTCGAATAGACAAACTCGTCATTCCGTATGTATCATGTGGGACACCACCAAGCGTCTCGGCGCTCTTTCCAGTTGTGAAGGACTTCCACCACGTTTCGGCACCACGATCACGAGCGTGTACTACACGAAGAACATTAACCCAGTGGCGAGAAGAAAAAAGGAATACACACAGGCAGCCCAGTCCATCATATCCGCCGTCCCCTCATCAGGCCCAAAGAACAACAATTCCGGCTTTCCATAGAGATCAACCAACGGCTCCTTAATCCCGGGAGTCTGCCCTGGAATAAGCAAATCCACAACCGCATCAACATACTTCTCAAAACACGTCCTGGGATTGGCCCCAATAGAAGGTAAAATAGTCCCCTTTGCGCCTCCCTCAGGGATATCCTTATTCTTGAGCGATTGGGTAGACGCAAGACCATAATTCTCATCAAAGAGCATGCGCTGGTTGATGGAATAGTTTTCCTTGTTCCGAGACATAACCAATCGGATTCCGCCTCTGGCCACATCTCGGAAACGGATGTGGAATCCTCGGAAGTCGTTGCCGATGACGAAGAACATTCCGTAGGGTTTTCTGGGGTACTCGACTTCGGGTAAAAAGTCGGGAGTGAGGCGGAAGGAGAGGGCGACCTTGGTTGGTTGGTAAAAGTTGGTCTTGAGGATTGCTTTGTTGAAGATGAGGAAGCTTTCCAAGACTTGGAGGTCGTGTTTGTTGGGTACGGAACGACGGAGACGGTCGTAGAGTTCAGAGTCGGTGAGAGGTTGGAAGGTTTGAAGGCGCTGGTAGGAGAGTGTGGGTCCTAGTTGGGTAGCGTCGTCGCTTGTTGGGTAATGGGTCATTGCGAAATTGACGTATAACAATCGAATCTGAGAGGTTTGTTAGTTCTTCGTTTATATTCACAAAAAAAACTCACCAATTCAGGATAACTAGCAACGATACCCGCGATGCTTTCTCGCGTAAAAGTCTCCTCCCTAAACCTCCTTTTGATGTCGTTGAGCACTTCCGCGTGAGCCGGATCCGATTCATCCAACACGTTGCGGAGTTGGAGGTAGGACGGACCAAGACGGTTGGTGAAATGCTGGGCAAAGATCCAGCCACAATAAGCATAGGTAGCTTCTTGAACTGCGTGCGCTCCGTCATCGCTTCCTTGGGGCAAGAAGAAAGGATTGTCAGGTAAACAATACAACAGCGATGCTTCCTTCATCACTTGGAAGATGGAATGCTCGATTGGAGGAGCCTGTGAGCCGGGCAGTGGGTTGAGGTATAGCGAGATGATGGTTATTCCATTTGAGAATTGCTCTGAGGACAATCAACCAAAGCGACAGATGAAAGTAACGCACTCACCAACATACTTCCTCGCGCTATACAGCCCATAGAAATGATAAAGATTCGAGAGGGCACTGAAGAACCTCGAGGTTCCGCCCATCTTATAGCCTATTACAAGTCGACGCTCGCGGGAAGCCTCGACTTCATATACCTCAATTACTGGACCATAACGTTTCTCTACTTTATGCATTATGTTTTGATAGATTTCTAGAGTGTTTTCTGAAGCCTTTTCTAAGAAGACTTTGTCGCTGACGCTACGGATGCTGGTGAGACCGTTTGCATCTTTGACTGCGGGACCTACAGCAATGTTGGGTTAGACAGACAGACAAGCCAGTGGAAGACTCACTCTCTGGGAAAGAGCACTTTGTAATGAAATAGCAACGAAGTTGCTGCGACGCGGTGGCCGAGACTGAGCCTGCGGAGCGGTAGGTCTCTAGTCTATAAGCCAGTGCTGGAGAAGAGTTGTCCAGGAAAAGAGTGTCGATTCTAACCATTAACAAAATGCATAACACACTGTCAGTGACTTTACCTGGCTTCACAAGTTGCACCTGGTCCTTCCGTGACGGTTTGGCCGGGCGGACTTGTATGAATAAAAGTCGCGCTTGTGCCGTCATCGTCGATTTTCTCGAGATCGATTGTGAGTTTGCTAGGATCATGCTTGGTAAATGCGAGAACTTTGGCGCCAAAAAGTGCGATGATATGATCACAGATCACGCTCGCCTTGGTGTTTGCAAAATACGTGTCTTCGATCCCGAGCACTGTGTAGAACCAGTTGACCTCGTTGGCTACGAGGGTCGGTGGAATGAAGCCCTGTAGAGTGTGAGCTGGATACGCCCATCAAAATCACGGACCTGTGCAGCTACAATGGCCTCGACTTGAGCTCGTTGTTCCTCTTTGCCTTTAAATACGGGCGTCGAGTATCCAGGCAAGTTTTTGATGCGATTTATGTCAGGTACATGAAGACTGCTATGTGCAGAACTAGAGCGCGTCGAGGACATGGTTGTAACTTTATGTAAGAGTTGAAGGAGAGTTTCAGGTTTAAGTATGATACGATATAAATAGACCAACGGAACTAAGCCGAAAACTCCGAACCAAACAACACTGGTTTCAATACACCTTGTCATTCCTTGTCAGTCCGTTTGCGCAATTGACTATCCGTTGGTCCGACTCGCCTCAAGTTTCTTGCGGACGGACCTTCAGTCTGTGTCGTAAAAGCGTTCTCACCCCGGATTGCTGTACCTTCTGTGCCGCGATCGGGAATTGCTAAGCAGGGATAGGTAAGGCAAGGCAAAGAATTCGTGTACTGCTCGAGGAGGAAAGGGTTCACATGTACGACAGGCTCTAATCGCTCCAGTTCAATTTCGCCCCTCAAGCGTCATATTTACGTGCTACGCTTGCCGATCCTCAGGCAATATCAGCTCATAATCAACTCATTCGGGTGCAGGATTGCTTTTGACACGCTTTTCGCTTAAACGTGCGTCTTAGCCGAGATGTATAGCCACTCCAATCCCTTTGAACGTTGCACCGCCTACACAGGTACCTGACCTTACCGTTGCCTAGTGCTTGGCTTAACTTCCGTTGATTATCGCACAGGTATCATCATTACGTGGTGAAATCGTTGGGGTTCATCGATCTTCAGTCCACGCGTCTTCGATGATCTAATAACTCCAACTTTGAAATCTTCAAGAATCAAATGAGCATCCTACAGAGGCCTATTCCCAAAAGCGACACGTGGGTGTTGTCTCTTTTCGTTATTTAACCATGGAACCTCACGCTTACTTCCAGTATATATTCCAAGGACCATACAGTTGATTATTTATGCGACCAGCTCCGTTGAATTACTGGATAGCCGGTTGCTTTGCAGACTATCATGGGCTATCATGGGATCATCGTTGGTCACAGTTGAGGACCCTGCTTCGAGTGTGCCCTCGTGGCATCGTCATCGTGTTGAGAAGTACCCTACCAGTCATTCTAAATACGCTCTGCGGCCTACGCCCCAACTACGCCCATCATCCTCCACGCCCTTCATGAAGTCCTAGCTTTAACTCCAGATTTCTCTCAGTCGGACAATGAGTGACCTTAGCCGTCTATAACAAAGTCGAATCTGAGTCAGCTCCATGTGGCTAGCGGCCGTGACCATCACAGAATGAATTGCTCGGTCGCCTCTGCCTCGGAAGAGCTTCAGCTTGATTCTTGTACGAAAGATCACGAAGAAAGAACAAGTAAACCATGCTGGTAGCCCTTGCCGACTAGATTGTAGCTGAACAGCTTGAGCCTAAATCTGAGCTGAATGCTTAGAGTAAGTACCACAACTCGCGATGAGCGCTCGCTAAATGGTAGTTTGGAGGCTATACATGTATTGGTCAGGACTGGGCTTCCAAAAACGCGATCGATAACAGCGAACAGTGGCGATCCTAGCACTTTCTATTGAATCAGAATCTATTCACTTCAAATTTAACCGTGCAGTGCTTACTAGTACATACACAGCCTGCGACTCGGCGAATGTTTCGTACCAATCCGAGTAAGTAGGACTTTTCTAACCCATCGGATATGCCGTCGGTCATATGGTGTGGAGTCGAACAATCGATTCATTATATATAAACAGACCATCGAGCGCACGCCAAAACATGTCTCTCCCACCGACTGCAGGTTCGGCCAACACTGGTATCCAACTGACTCATGACGCCGAACTCCTCATCCGAAGGTACCTACCTTCCCACTCTGAAGCTCCTCGGCAATGGGCTGGTCTGCCCTTCCCTCTATGCATCCCCCAAATCGTATCCGGTTCAATGCAACCGATCGCGCGGGGGTACAACGAAATCCTGAACGACCCTCAGATCGGCATTTCGCAAGAAACATTTCTCAACTTTCTCGACGGTCTCAACTTGGCCATGACAGCCAGCCCTCCCTTTCGCGTCGTTGACGTTGTCGGTATGGGAATCGGATTCGTGTATGTTTCTCCTGTATCCTTCTGAAGCAGAGTCTGTATTAATTAGACCATACCACTGGGCAATCATCGCCGGGATCGTAATGCAAGTCTCTGCCCAAACTGCCATGCACGTTCTGTCCAAAACAATCACAGATCGATACCTTCGTGCTGCAAACACGCGTTTATTCAAACCAAAAGGACTCGTTGTCCGGATTTGTACAACACCCGCTATGATGGCGCTCATCACCTCCGAAGAAGAGCGCAAAAAAACACGGATGGAAAAGGCGAAAGCGGCGCTGAACAAAACCGGTAGAGTTGCCGGAGGTCTTCTGCTCAGGCTTCCTCTGCCTTTAACCAGTAGAATTATACGAACTGTTGCAGGGCCCGCACCGCACATTTCAGTATCGTCAAGCGACTCGTCGCTCTCCGGGAAAGAATATATGCAACTGATGATAAATCGACGACTACAGCTCGTCGAAGGTCATGCATTGCCTCTAAACTTGAACGTCCCACCACCTGATAAACCAGAAGGTATCATGGAGGTTATGAACTCCTGGGGAGTCAAATTTGACACGTACAGGGGAAACCAAAGAGAAAAGAAACGAGAAGCAAATCGAAGACTCATTTCCGGTGGTATACCACAAACTCGTCGAGAGGCTAGAACCCAGAGTAGGGATCGACGTCGACATGATAGAGATCGTGGAGGACTCCTCTCGGGGATTATAGGTCCTAGAGAAAGTAGATTGGAGCGGAGAGTTAAGAACGATGAGTTGTTAGAGCACTGGGGCCATGAAGGATCGCTTTGGGTGGTGGTTATGAATGCGGATAACGATGAGGATATTGAAGGGATTGAGATTGCGGAGAATTGGGAGGACGAGGAGCGTGTTGATGATAAAATGTTTAGAGAGATAATCAGAGATGAGGAAGAAGAATAGACGATCGTCTTTCATAGCTTTCTTGCCAGTAGCCAATGCCGTGGTATGATTGAAAGCAGATTAAGCCTGTGTCTACGTCTCGTCCAGGAGTGAGAGGTGAACGCGCTCCAGCTTCATGTCTTTCAAGGTCAAGCCTTAGAATGAGCAGAGGTATATATTGGCCCGGATACCTAGTTGACATTGATTCCAGATCGGAGAACCATGCTGTGATATCCGTAACGAAGGAGGAAGTGTTGGAGGTTCCTAGCGTAACGAAGGAGGAAGTGTTGGAGGTTCCTAGCACGTTTCTTGACGAGCGAGGACAACGACGAAGAAATCGTTGGTGCCTTTCGACTTGACCTAGACATTCGGTTCACCGCACTGAGCTTGCGAGAAAAGTTGCTGACAGTCTTAAAGCTGGACAATCTTGTCGGCTTCCTGTGGGGCCAAGGGGGATGTTTTGTTGACGTGTTAGCAGCCACTGAGAATCGTCTACAGGTGAAATAATAGCAAAGGCCTTTGTCGGCTTCATGAACTGTTGAACAGCGTACTAGGGAGCGCGTATACAAGGGTCGACATCGCCTTTGTCAGGAAGCTGTTTAGCCCACTGGCAGTTAGATGAATCCGAGGCAGGAGTGTTATCGAGGGATAGGTCCTCGTCAGGGGATGATGGTCGAGTCTTTCACCGATTGTACCATGTGAGACAGTTCCACTATGACACTGTTGCAAGCAAACAGAGGCGACTTCAACGTGGGAGTCAAGAAGTAAAACCAAATCTGAAAGGCTGGCGCCATCATCAGTAATATCCTCGTTTTCAACGATCAAAGACGGAGGGCGGTTGATGGCAAAGATGAAAGGCTCTGTCGACGGCGGGCTCTCGACAACAAGCAGAGCTTCCGATGTAGGTTGAGCAGCTGAGTGAGTCTCCGAACTGAGGGCGAGAGCCTTGCCCACTTTGTACCCTCTCATAATTACTTGGATCATAAATCAACCGAAAGATGGCGTGTCCTAATCCATTTCACATCCGCACGCCAGGATGCCAGTGTTGAATCTGGAGAGAATGCAAGTAGCAGTATTTCGAGCATCGAAACTCGAGTGATAGAGAGGGGTGTGAGATGGGAGACGTAGCGGGACCGACAAGGAGTTAGCGATATTGTTCGTGGACTCATGGATGGCAATATCAGAGGTATGACAGAAGACAATAGTCGGACTGATGCGAGTCCGAATCTAAGAGACGGCATAGTTTTTGTGCCTCGAGACACATCAAGTCGGAGATCCGAGAAATCAAATAGAATGCCATCAGCTGCTTGCCAAGCCCATCTATACACGCGGCTCTCACCAATATTTGAACCAGAAAGCAGGTGTGGCAAGTGAATGCCATAGCAAATACGATTGTAAGCCCATACTCCGCGCGTAAAGTCCAAGGTTACCCGCCTTCTTTCCTACTGTAATCCCGCCTATAGCCTGAGAGTTTATCCGATTTCTAGCAAGTTCCGGGGAGAACACATCAGGCAGGAAGGTTGACACTCCCGGGCGGCCAAGCGTGATTCGACTCGCGCATCGTGCATTAAGGGCGTAGCAGCCGCAAACACTCGATTTCTTGATTAAAGTCGAGAAAGACAGCATGTCTAGCGTAGTGGAATTGTTGCAATGACTCCGACTACAGCGAATTTGTAGCGTGAACCTGTTGGGCCTTGGCAGTGCTTGCTGCTCCAAAAGATCCGAACATGCTCCATGGTGTAAGTAGTAAACCTGTGGGCCAGTGAGTGCCAATATTGTACATGCAAATAGTATTCCGATTTCTCTATCCTTGCAAAACTTATCCATAAACTTGGATGAGTTTGACTGACACGTGACGACCCGTTTCCGTTTTTCAAGTTGACCATCACACCAACATATCAACGTAATCCCTACTTGTTTCTTATTCTACGCTCGATCTAACGACCATGAACGTGGCGGGGATGGTGCTGGCATGTTGCAGTGGGCGGCGTTCTCGTACAATTCTGATACCGTTGGGGAGGATGTAAAGCTTCGCAATTATCAAGTTGAAACTCGGTGAATCCCTTTTACCAAGCGCCGCTTGCGGATTCGGAGTGAAGCCTAGACTATTTGGAGGCTTAGACAGCGACAGTCTCTGACAGTCTTTCTTCAGAATCGGAACGCGATCCTGATTCCCGGGTTAGTATCCTGTGGCTTTGGCAATAACAGGGAACGAGAACGTGAGCGGTTTCATGCCTATCCCAATTTTAACTGTGTATCTAGAACCATATCCCAGTCTGCTGAATAACTGAGATACGTTACCATGGGCCGGCGATATACATTGGTTTATGCCATATGATCCTATAAGCGTTCTAAGGACGAGACCGACAACTTTAGATGCAGAAATTCGGTGATGCATCTACAGTTATCTTTGACCAAGCCCGTTGCATGAAGGTACTTTCTGGCCGCTATTGTGAAACATGTTTTGTCCGCGGTAAACCGCCAAACTTATACGACATTCTTATGTAGTCTCGAATTCTGTCGTGCCAGTGCTCATCATTTCATTTTTCCTAGGCCTAGCCGGGTGGGAACAGGCCTGACTCAAGATACTTCGATCCGCGACGGGTGTCAGAGCTTAGTGGCGAATAGCAGCCAATAGCGCCCACCTGATGTGTACCAACGCATTATGGTTCCTGGAGGTACGTTTGGTAATGGTGAAACGTCAAGCTTTAATAAGCAATAAAGCAGTATATATAAAGGTCACCACATTTTGCATTAGACTTCAAGAGCTCTCCCGATCGCAATGGTTCAGAGTATAGTTCTCCCCCCGCTGGTCAACTGGACTCAGACCCAGTTTTCGGCGATACTCGAATCCACCAACCCGTCCGACTTCACTCAGGCCTTCAATGACTTTGTGTCGGAGAACGTCTCTATCACTTGGAATGGATCACCCATTTCTCGAGACAGCTATCAGACTGCGTTGAGTGGACAGAAAGGGGCATCAAACGTTGTATTCGATGTAGCGACAGCATCCCCCCAAAATCCGAATCAATATGTGAGCCTTTGTTCATCCCAGCGTCATAATGTGCTAACATCACTTTTGCAGGATGGCGACGCATCGTTCTGCTATGTGGCACAGTATGGAGTAGAGACTCTGGTTGTCAGCTCCTGTTTCAACGTGACGTGAGTACCCCTTCGAATATCTGGCAAGAGCTAATGTGTGCCTAGCGTCGAAGTGGATCCACTAGTTCCGCAACCCTCTCTTGGTCCGATCAGAGGATATTTCGACGGAAGACGAGTTCTCTCGTTGAGTCAGGGCACCGGCTCTCTTGATGACACCGACTGAAGGGAATTGGTTAGCAGTACAAACTAAAATTCAATAATATATGGGTTGAAGGATAATCAAATCAATATCATCGAGTTTGCATTCTTTCTACAGGCGTGGACTTGAAGCTGTGAATGAGGCTTACGTCGGTTCTGCTTGTGGGTCAATGTTCAACCTTTCAATTAACTACCAGTCTGCTGCATTGACGGGGACCCCAAACAAGCACCGAGCAAACGTCAGCTACCATCAAATCTGAAAATTTAGAGGTTGACAGCGGACTCTAACCGTGTCCAGCCGGTGGTCTTTATGCACTGTCACGGGAGGCCTCAGGGCAAACGGGTTGTCTTCGTCAGGTACAATTTACGTTGAGCGGTACTTCAAGACTGATCCTGTATATACAAACGCCGTACTTCGGAATTGGAAAGCCTGACGACTCGACTGTAATATCTATTCAAGCGTGAAAGACACGCACACTGGCATCAAAAGAAGTACAAGAAATATGGTGGTACTACAAGACCGCTATTTACGAATGACAGTCGATCCGAGACTTTGCAAAAGAGAGAACCAACTATTCTTGGGTATCGTAGAACCAAAGAACCGACCTTGAGCCCAAGCTGCGGCAGAGTCTAAGAGGATGCGAGTGAGACAAATGGATGGTAACAAAAAGTTAAGGCACTTCTGATAGGACCGGAAGGTCCGAACCCGAACAGCCTAAGTAACGGACGCAGTAACCACGACTCGGGGATGGCAAAACCGACAGCAAAAAAGACGAGTGATGTGAGAAGTTGTGGATGCTGCTGTACCAGATCACCTAAAAGAGTACAGTCGAAAACTGAAACGGAGGACACAACAGGTGCATACCACAAAGAACGATAGCGGTTTCCAAAGGAGGGCGAACGAGGCCTATGAAATCTTCAACCTCGGACTGGGGAATACCGAGCTTGGTCAAAAAGTCGACCAGCTGGTCGGATATCATGTCAAAAGTGGCAGAAACCATCTCCGTCCTCGCTTCATGTGATTCAGCAGTATCTGGATCCGGGAACATCTCTTGCAAGTTGGTAAGGGTTTCGTTAAACAACAAAGCAATATTGTCAGAGAGTTGGTCCATTGTCAAGTTGTTATTGAGAACAGCCTGTTTGATTTCGTTCTGAAAATTGGAGGTATGCGAGACAACCTGTGAGATGTTTGTTTTGAAATCATCGATTTGCTGAAGAACGGATTGAACAGCGTTCAAGTTGCTGTTCAGCTGTGCTTCTGCGTAATCGATAGCCTGTTGGCTGACGGACTGCCACGCGTCGGAGAGATCGACTGCCCAGACGTCTAAGATGGGATGCATTCGGAATGAATGCAGACCTACCTGATGTGTCAGAATAGCCTGTGTTGTATTAGTGAATGTGGCGTGCGTCCGCCAAGTCGTAGACCTACCCAAAAAAGAGAGAAGAGCCTTCGGGCTGGGCGGACGCAGCGCATTACTTCCTAAGCCAAAAATGAGGAGCCATGCATAAAACAAGGCGATTGGATTCAGCAAAACAGACGGATGCATGGTGGCAGTGAACAAGTTAACAGTGGCACCTGGCTTTATCCCACGCCTGGACCAAGAAGACGCGTGAAGACTGAAGTGGTACACAACATTTGCTTCTTTTGACTTCGAACATTGATCAGGGATACTAAAAGAGTAAAAGTACTTAGCATGCCCGGTCGCCAGACCGACCTAATATCCCAAAATTGAGCTCAAAAGTCTCTGCGGCAATCATAGCACGAGGAAAGTTTTGTTGACAGAACCGAATGGCCGATCTGGGAAGAAGGCGATCTGTCAAAGTTCACGTGACTTGGTTTGACGCGTGCTCTCACTTCATATTTATGAAATTAGCTGAGCTATACATAACATGTATATAACACCGTGCCAGTGAGTCAAATAAGCCTGCTACTTTCCAAATGCTAATATTTCGTAGTCGCGTCTGAGCACGTGACGAGAAAAGCCCACAGCCTGCTCCCTGAACTGAATAAGGTGTATCTGCTTCGTATGAAATTTTAAATCAAACTGCGGTTGATCTATCGACAGTGATCGATTGATCAGCGCTCAATATTAAATTCCGCTGGCGCTGCGCATGCGTAGTTGAATACTTTGCTGCAGCACGTTTACCGGACTATTTGATCACATCAAATAATATAAATAACCAAAACCCTGAGCTAAATTCCAGACATGTCTTTCTCCTCGCCCCCACCGAGTGCAAGCAGTTCCACGCGCGGTACAAGCACTGGAATCCAGCTACTTCACGATACCGAGTTGCTGATTCAAAAGTATCTCCCTGTCACTTACGAGGATCAGCCAGTTCCACAGCCGCCCCCTGGCATCCCTTTACCGATATGTATCCCGCAAATAACCCCCGGATTCATGCAGCCAATTGCCAGAGGGTACAATCCAATCCTAGGTGAACCCCCTATCGGTATTTCGCAGGAAGACTTTGTCCGATTTCTTGACGGTCTTAACATGGCCATGACTGCCAGCCCTCCGCTGCGTATTGTTGACGTTGTGGGAATGGGAATCGGATTTGTGTAACGTTTCTCCTATCTATGTATCACTTCGGAACACTCACCTATTGATTCCAGACCATATCACTGGGCTATGATCGCAGGAGTCGTCATACAAACATCCGCCCAAACCGCAATGCACGTTCTTGCGAAGACAATCTCAGATAGATACCTCCGCGCCGCAAACCAACGGTTGTTCAAACCAAAAGGACTCGCTGTCCGAATCTGCACCACCGCAGCAATGATGGCACTCATCACCTCTGAAGAAGAGCGAAAGAAGACGCGTATGGAAAAGGCTAAGGGTGTGTTAAACAAGACTGGCAGATATGCTGGGATTGTTCTTCTTAAACTTCCTATACCCTTCAGTTCTCGGATCGTTAGAGCCATCGCTGATCCTGCACCACATATCGCACCGTCAGCTTCCGACATATCTGTCTCGGGACAACAAGCCATGCAGCTAATGGTCACCCGACGACTGAAACTTGTCGAAGGCCATGCCTTGCCATTAGACCTCAATGTCCCTCCACCGAGTAAACCCGAAGGGATTATGGAAGTAATGAACTCCTGGGCGGTGAAATACGACGCATACAAGGGAAATAAACGAGAGGAGAAGCGAGACGCGAATAGAAGGCTTATTTCTGGCGGTGTCCCTCTAACTCGTCGAGAGGCTAAAGCTCAGCGAAAACACTTACGCAAACTGGAGCGTCGCAAGCACAAGAGTGGTGGGCCCTTGTCAATGATTTTGGGTCCCAAGGAAAGTAGACTGGAGCGCAGGGTGAAGAATGAAGAGCTATTGGAACATTGGGGACATGATAATGTGCTCTGGGTGGTTGTTATGAATGCCGACAATGATGAGGATATTGATGGCATCGGGATTGCGGAAAATCCGGAGAATGAGGAATCTGTTGATGATGCGACGCTGAACGAGATTATCAAGCTCGAGGAAGAAGAAATGAGCGAGTGGTCTGGGTCGGAGGACGAGAAACACGTCAAAGCTGCGGCTGAGAAAGCGTACTAGAGGGAATAGTGTCCGTGCATAGTGCATCTTGTGTACACATATGAACCAAAATCTGGTGCACGGTTAGTTGACATGCAAACGTCACGTGTGATATAACGAAGTCGAGACAGTTTACTCTAAAGATTTTCCACAAACACAATCCTTGGCACTGAAGCAGTAGAGATCATCGCTCGTTTCATGATTTTCAGTTGTACTATCTCTAGTTTGGATTACAGGTATTTACATGCCTCCAGAAATCGCACCTTGGTCCTGCAGGAACTGCGGCCGTAAATGTGCCAACGACGACATTACTTATCCTCTGTTTCCGGAGCACTTGGTCAAGACGAACGACCCTCCATCACGAACTCTTTGAATTTCAAGAAATGCTAGCTACTGGAAATCTTGTGCAGGAATCCGAAATTGCCACTCCAGAAATTGCGTCTTTGCAACGTACACTCGATGCCCTAAATACACGTCGTGCAAAAGCCTGAAGACGTGTAAATCCATTTCGTCCCCCCTTCGTCGACTCGTCTTCCACAGGAGATTAATATTGTCTTGGAGATTTTGGATCGGACTACCCAGTGTTGAAGCGAGTACTGACTCCACCGAGCGAGAAGCGGTCTCCTGGGACACCAAACGTAGGATATGGGTGTACAGTCAGGTCTGCCAGGGGTGGCGAGCTGTTGCTCTATTGACACCCCCCTGTGGTCTACAGTTGCCATTCGTTTTGCTTCATAAGCAGTTCAACATTTCATGAGCGTTCGCTGTCTCGAGACCATACTATCACGCTCCGCAGAACACCCGCTATCAGTCTACTTCACATACGAGCAGAGCTTATTGGATCAAAAGGCCATGGCGTTAGCGTCACGGCTACTTGCGGCACTTGTCAAGCGTTCTCAACGATGGCGCGAAGCCTCGCTGGTACTTCGTTCTCGCTTCCTCCCTGCACTATGTTTTAGAAAAGATCTGATAACTGCGGTGGAAAAATCTAGTGAGACTGCGCACTGATGTGACATTGGCGATTATGCTCGTTGATGTGAACAATCAGTGAACAATCAGTGACGATCGGCAAACCGGCACGGATACTGGACGAAATGAAGTCCTTCCAGCCTTCAAGAAGCTTGCAGCGCAGGTAAACTAAAGGCTCAGTGAACTAAACTGTCCTTAGACAAAGCTCTCATTGTAGACTCGAGCAATTCAAGCACTCAGCCAAAGCTACCCGCCGGCTCCAACGCTCACGCCCTAAACAATGCCGATGAAACCATCATGCCGCAGCTGGTCGTCAGAGGATCATCTGGCTACTTCAAGCAGCGCGAAGCATAAAAATAAACCACATATGTCTTGCATATGACTGTGAGTTCTTGCTAAACGATGCCGATGAAACTGTTGAACGTAATCATGCCGCAGCTGGTCGTCAGAGGATCATCCGGTTCCAGACTATGTTCAAGCAGCGTGAAGCATATAAAAACCGCATGTCTTGCATATGACTGTAAGTTCCTCATCACTTCCTACTACACGAACATGTCAACCGCACCAGTGTTGATCGTAGGAGCTGGCCCGACTGGCCTTGCTCTTGCTCTTGCCCTACTCCAAAATGGTATCACACCGCGCATTATACAGAAGGATTTGCAGTTCCGCGTCGGCCAGAAGGGAACAGGAATGATGGTAATTCGTGTTCATATTCGTCCTCTTTTTGACGCGTCGTTTAGCCACGAACGGAAGAGCTATACCATTTGCTAGGGGTCATCCGTGATCTCACATATTTTGGAGGCAGAATCCAAGATTCTCGAACGTACACGCATGGGAACACTGTTCCCTTAAAGACGACCGAATTCGCAGAATACCACGTCGAGACTCCCGATCGTCCCTACGTGCGTGTTTATTATCAATGTTTACACGAAACTGACACCGTTTTCCGTTAGATAAACGGACTTATGATCGGTCAGGACCGTCACGAAGGAATCCTTCGTTCTCACCTCGAAAAGTTTGGTTGCACTGTCGAATTGGGCACCAAGCTTCAATCATTCAAACAATACCCTGATCATGTTGAGGTTGAGCTCATTAAAACGAGTCAAGATGGAAAGGAGAATATCGCAGAAAAAGGCCAGTTTGCCTGGGTAATCGGGGCCGACGGTGGCCACAGCGTCGTTCGCCAACAGTTGGGTTTGAACTTCTTGGGCGAAACCAGGGATAACATGCAGAAGGTTGTAGGTGACATTCACATCAAGAAAGGAGTTTCCCGCGATGTAAGCTTTCCTCATCTTTTTCAACGACTCAGTCCTGATAACATTGCAGTTTTGGCATATGTGGGGAGACCATACGAAATTGTATGTCTTGCTTTGAACCTGACAATCAAACTGACAGTTCTAGCGCTGCTTTATTTCCATTCGAAATCCGGGATGACGACAGATTCAGCTTCATAATAGCTGGTTCTGAATTCGACCACGCAAAGATCGCCTCGAGTCGCGAAGAAATTATCAATGCTTTCTATGAGGCCTCGGGCTGGACTGATGTAGAGTTCGGCGACGTTATATATATGTCCAACTATAGGCCGAATATCAGAATGGTCGATTGTTTCGGAATCGGTCGAGTCTTTGTTGCCGGTGGTACGTTGCCTTCTTTGATCATTCCACTCTATTGACGGGATGTGCAGACGCAGCCCATTGTCACTCGGTGAGTTGTTTCAGCTTGTGTGCGTTTTCTACTCTGACCAAATCAACAGCCAACAGGAGGCCAAGGAATGAACTCGAGTGTTCAAGACTCATTGAATCTTGCTTGGAAGCTTTCTCTTGTCCAGAAAGGGCTTGCTCCTCAGAGCCTACTGGAATCTTACACAAAAGAACGTCTTCCTGTCATCGCAGCCATGCTTTCTAAAACTACTAATCTCCTCAACAAATTACACCAACAGGAGGGTCGGACACGCGACATGGAGCTGCGACAGCTCGGTGTAAACTATCGAGGAAGTCCCATCATAGTTGACGAATCGCCTTCTGCAACACCAGACGAAAAAATCGACCCTTATAGGTCTGGTGATGCGGGATCAACTTTACGTGCAGGTGACAGAGCACCCGATGCTCCTGATATTCTCTCGGTGCACGGACCTGGCGCTCAAAGGTTGTTTGACCTTTTCAAACCTGATCGACACACAGTACTAGTGTTCGATACTGCTTTACAGCGTGAGGTTGTGGAAGCAGTGAAAGGCTACCCAACTGGCACCATTGCGACTGCAGCGGTTATTCCGACAGGGTCAACATTCGAGCACTCGAATGGAGTGCCAGACCACATTTTCCTGGACTTGAAAGGATTTGCATATAAGCACTATCAGACGGAAGCGAATCTGAAGGTTGTAATCATTCGTCCGGACATGTTCATTGGAGCAGTCGTAGGCGGCAGGGAGGGCATTCAGAAATATTTCGATGGCATCTTTTCTGCCAAGGTAACCAATGGTGCTATACTCTAGTATATCTCAATTCGATCTTGTTTAGGATATTAAAATGCAAGCCCTGCTCACTTGAAACTTACCGACGCAACCCAAGAAGATCCGGCTCGCTCACATTCGCAGACCGCAAGAGTTGAATGGGAAACACATGTCCCTATGGTGTCTATTACGCAAAGTTGATAAAGCATCATGATCATATGCGGCAACTGAGAAAGATTTCTTCGATCTACAATGCCTGTTTTACCAAATCTTTCACTACCGATGACTTTGCTACTTCAGGACACTGATGAAACGCGTAGATTAATCTAATATGCCTTACCAACTACACAGGCCTTACGATAACCAGATCGATCGTCATGAAGTTCCCAGCGGCGGGGTAGACCGCCGGTGACAGGTCTCTCAAGCGTCACAGGCTTTCTAAGATATTCCATATAGACTGGTCCCAGGGGCAATGGCATGTACTGGAGTGCCTAGATACTCTTTGGAAAGTCGTAGATTTAATACCCTTCCTTCTGTACGCGTCTGAGCACCGTGACGTGACGAGGAAGCCGTTAGAACTGGATAAGGCGTATCTGCTTCCCATAAATTTTTATTTCATCAAACTGCGGTTGATTCGCCGACAGTTATCAGCACTTCCGCTGCGCATGCGCAGTTGAATAATTTGCTGGACTATTTCATCAATATAAATAACCGAAAATCCAGAGCTAAATTCCAGACATGCCTTTGTCCTCGCCCCCACCGAGTGCAAGCAGTTCTACGCATGGTACAAGCACTGGAATCCAGCTACTTCATGATACCGAGTTGCTGACTCAACAGTATCTCCCTGTCACTTACGAGGACCAGCCAGTTCCGCAATCGCCCCCTGGCATCCCTTTACCAATATGTATCCCACAAATAACCCCTGGATTCATGCAACCATTTGCCAGAGGGTACAATCAAGTCCTAGGCGAACCCCCGATCGGTATTTCGCAGGAAGACTTTGTCAGATTTATCGACGGTCTTAACATGGCCATGACCGCTAGCCCTCCGCTGCGTATTGTCGACGTTGTGGGAAAGGGATTCGGATTTGTGTAACGTTCCTGCTATCTATTTATCAACACTCACCTATTGATTCTAGACCAGATCACTGGGCTATGATCACAGCAGTCGTCCTCCAAGTATCCGCCCAGACCTCGATGCATGTTCTTGCGAAAACACTCTCAGATAGATACCTCCGCGCCGCAAACCAACGATTGTTCAAACCAAAAGGACTCGCTGTCCGAATCTGCACCACCGCAGCAATGATGGCGCTCATTACCTCTGAAGAAGAACGAAAGAAGACGCGTATGGAAAAGGCTAAGGATGTGTGGAACAAGACTGGCAGATATGCTGGGATTGCTCTGCTTAAACTTCCTATACCCTTTACCTCTCGGATCGTTAGAGCCATCGCTGATCCTGCACCGCATATTCCACTGTCAGCTTCTGACATATCTGTCTCAGGCTCGGGACAACAAGCCATGCAACTTCTGGTCACCCGACGACTGAAGCTTGTCGAAGGCCATGCCTTGCCATTAGACCTCAATGTCCCTCCACTGAGTAAACCCGAAGGGATTATAGAGGCAATGAACTCCTGGGGGGTGAAATACGACACACACAGCGGGGTTAAGCGGGAGAGGAAGCGAGACGCGAATAGAAGGCTTATTTCTGGTGGTGTCCCTCTAACTCGTGGGGAGGCTAAAGCTCAGCAAAGACACTTACGCAGCCTGGAGCGTCGCGAGAACAGCAGTGGCGGGCCCTTGTCAATGATTTTGAGTCCCAAGGAAAGTGGACTGGAGCGCAAGGTAAAGGATGCAGAGCTATTGGAACACTGGGGGCATGATAATGCGCTCTGGGTGGTTGTTATGAATGCCGACAACGATGAGGATATTGCTGGCATTGAGATTGCGGAAAATCCGGAGAATGAGGACTTTGTCAACGATGCGACGCTGAACGAGATTATCAAGCTCGAGGAAGCAGAGATGAGCGACGGGTCTAATTCAGAGGGCGAGAAGCCTGTCAAAGCTGCGGCTGAGAATTTAGAAAGCTGACTAGGGGGAATATCGTCCGTGCATAGTGCACCTTCAAGGAAATAACATTCTACGAAAATCTTGTGTGTACGAACTCGAATCAGACATGTTGCAGTGTCTAAGGCCCCGTGAAGCTCCTTGGGGTCCAACAAAATTTGCGGATTTTTAGGCCCGAGATCCTCGGCAAAAAATTACGGATTTCGGAGGGCTTGAGCAAGTCGGGTATCGTGAATATGGTAGCCTTACATGTGATCAAATACCGTATCTTTCTAAACCACACTGGGCCGCGTTGATGAACTTGAGACACGAATCGGACACGATTCACACAAAGGCAACTTGCAAATGTACCAAACTCCGAGTTCCGAGTTCCCTGAAAAACTGAGGAAAAATGTGTTCTAAAGACAATTAAACGCATGTATCTGACTCTTTGATACAGTGAAAACATACTAGAGGCTCTATATCGCGTTGAGAGATTTCGGGAGAGTGGCTTTGGTCACGTGTCCTGACAGCCCTGGGCCCCGTTCGCCTAGTGCCTAATAACGAGGTTCCTGTATTTGTCCTCCCAAACGATATTACAAAGTGAGCGCTAGTGAGCGACTGACGGACAGAGACTTGGCCCGCCTTACTTCGCGTTTAAAGTTTAGAGGAAAGTCGAACACTAGTGACTAAAAAGACAATTGCAAGGGAACGGCCGGGGCCGGGGCCCACGCTACACGAAGCAGGAGTCCAATCTGCATGCACTGCGGACGCCTCAGGCCAAGAAAGTTGTCATCAGGTCGAAGGACAAGTGAACAAGCGTAAGTAAGCAAATGAAAATACCGGAGCTTAATATAGCTGGTTCGCTACACTCTCGCGCTTCTGCATTCTTTATAAGTTCTTTCATGCGCCGACGAATTTCATCTGCTGTCGGTCGTTCCTGGGGCTGTTCCACCCAACAATCCTCACAGAGACGGAAGATTTCGGTTGGCATAGTACGTGGCTTCTCTGGTCGCTGTTTTGACAAGACGATGTAGCTTATTACCTGATATTCTCTAATCACCACGGCTGGAAGTGGTGTACATCCACTGGAATCATCGTTCTTGTAGAACTGATTTTGGTGAGACTTGATTCTCCGACCTTCATAACAACTTACTTCAATGAGGAGCATCGCTAAAGAGTATATATCGCTACTTGGATCAGGCCGTCTGCTGGTTACGTTGCTGTCTGAGAAACGCTCCGGAGCTTTCCAGTACATGCTGCCGACCCCGGAGTGGAGAGGTTGTGTCTCTAAAGAATGACTTACTGTATGTCGTACTTTGACCCAAAAGAACCACTCACCATCTTGGACTGCAGACCCGGGCGGATATGATACATTTTGCACAAAAGACGACTTGGTAATCTTTACTCAGACTCACGTTTTGCATGTGCAGCACTGCAGCTGAACCGAAGACCAAGGACAATGCAGCCATACTGAATGATCGAAACTTATTGAGGATCCAGTGGAATAGCTGGTTGACATAGGCCATTAGAAAAGTTCTGCCGCCCTAAATTGCGGTCTGGAATTGCGAAATGTGTAGGGATTGAATACCCCCGTATAGGATGTCAAAGACGCCTGAAGACGACCTGAAGAGTTGCACGCGTACAGTGTGCAGTGGAGCTGTGCAGCATGACGTGTTTCAAAGCAGTGTCAAAATTTCCTCAACAGCTTCAAAACGGCCAGCCTGTATTCACAAGTACCCTTGATCGTGCTAGGGTGCAGCTGGGTGATATCAAGGAAGGAGAAAGCATGTGTGACAGCGAGCGCTACTTTATTGTATTTCGTTCCTGATAGAACCGCCCATGTATTGAATAAATGCACTAGGCAGAGGGAGAAACTATCAGTCGTAGCATGGTGGGGTATAGACACACTCATAGCGCGCCGGAGAGCGTTGCTCATAGTCCCTTGCAAAATCCAGTTTATATATCAGTCTGGAGACGCATCAGAATGGGATCCATCCAAAAAAAACTCTGTTATCTCCTCAATACGTCCCTGGAATGAGAAGAGGGAAGCGGGATTCGACCGGTCACATGATCATGTATTCAACAAGAGAACGGCTACCTTCGTGAGTAACATTGGACTCCTGCGAAATCCGCACTCTCCATAACCTGCAATCTCGCAGTGGCCGGACTGCGTTGGGATTGTGTTCACTGTGCTGTGGAGCACAGCCATCAACAGGTAGAATTTGGATCTCTTATCATGATTCATCGAATATTGATCATTGGCTGTTTTGCACTGACAGGCAGCATGGACCGTCACGTTCAAATTTAGCTCATCCTTTCCCTAGTCTTTGTATGGCCACGAAATCTAAGCCAAAGTACCGCGAAGGACTCAAGGCATTCTTCAAGCATCCTTTTCAGAAGAAGCAGTCTCCTGGTCCTAAGCTCCAAGGCTGGTGCTGCATTTTGTCACGAAACGTGCACTTACACGTTTATTCTCAGACGGAGATGTTCCCGACGCACACTCGTCTTCTGCTTTGACCGAAACAACTGAGGCCTCAGTTCAGAATGTACAAGAACCGGCTATTCTGTCTGCAACACCAGCTGATGGAAACGCACCCGGTAACTCTCTTCGTGTGTTGGTTCATTTCTTGACGCTCTGCATGCAGATTCATCAGTGTCTACAGAAACCGTCCCGGAGGATGTGAATGGTGGGCTACTTTCATCGTATTTGGTACGCTGACACCACATCCAGTAACACAAGCTTCTGACCAGGCCACCGGTGCGTCATCTTATGTTTGTCTTCCAAACCGATATTCCGTCCTAGTCTGTCCTTGGAAAGAATGGAGGGTTGAGGACAAATTTCTCGAAAAATTGAACAAATGGAATCAAGATCACCAGGACCAGACGCTTCAAAAAGTCCTTGACAAGGTCAACACAGTACTAGAATCCAGTGTCCTCGAGGCTGCGCTGAAATTCATACCAGACAGCCCCTTCCCAGCAGCTACTCTGGTTGAGAGTCTCGTTAATTTGGTACTGCTCGGCACTGTAAGTAATAACGCTTGCTAAATCTGCGACTCACCGATGTCGATTAGAAGATGCCCGAGACGAAAGAAAAAGTATCTGAGTTTACGTTGACAGTGGTAACCGACGTTACTCACATGGCAGAGGCATTCGGTACCAATCCCGTCAGTGGAGATAGCATAATGGTCCAATGTTGGGCAGATTTGGATCCTTACAGGTGGGCGTTCCTTTTCCTCCGTTGCCTAGATTGATACTTTTCAGAAAGCTCGTGAACGAGATATGTGAATGGGCAAACAAGAAGCTGGTGAGCCACGCCGAGCGCTCGCATTAGCTGCGTCTAAATCTAATTGCAGACTAGCAACACGACGTTTGCTGAGAGCACGCAGGAGGAGGTCAACGAGTTCGACAAACAATTAGAACGTATGAAGTCAATGTTTTTGGTGCGTTGCTCGTCTTAGCTCTTTGTGACACGCTGACATTCATTGCAGACACTGTCAACCATTCGAGTTGTTCGGGGTATCGCAGACCTTGGCCAAGGAGTTTTCGAGCTGCTGGAATATGTATGCACGTCCGTCTCTCGATTGCATAGCATTCACTTATTCTATTCTTAGCACAGAAGAAAAGCTCGGATGGATGCGATCAAGGATGCCCTGAGCAGTCGCCTGGCAGAAAATGCCCAGTATGAACACCAAGACAAGACCGAGTGTGACGAAGTGACTCGGGGATATATACTGACTGAGATCGACCAATGGGTCCGCACGCCGTCAGACACTGAGCACTGCTGGTGGATTACCGGTAAACCCGCGGTTGGAAAGTCAGCTATCGGTATCACGGTTGCTCAGTGTCTGAAGGATAGGCAGCCGATCCAAGCCATGAGAGGTGACGGGCACGATATAGAATCAGAAGATGGTGGAGAAACTGAGTCAGAAGGTGGTGGATCTGGTAGCGGTCAGATTACAGGACAGTCCACCAGTAAGTGGCTGTTGTTATCAATATCACGGTGGCTAAGTCTCTTCAGTTGAGGCAAAACATGCAGGGACAGAAGTCAGTACACACCCTAAGGCGGCACTTTACGGACAATTCTTTATCAACCACCGCTTCCCATCAACAACAGATCCTAATCGTATATTTCCTACACTTGCGCTACAACTAGCATCTTTATCGCCTGCGGCAGCAGTTATCATCCAAAAGGCTGTAACAACGAAACGGACTATCGTCGAAAAGCTCAGCAAAGAGCAAGCCAGACTTCTTTTTGTGGATCCACTTTCTGCCATCGCACGACATGAGTGTGACATGGTTGGTATTGTCATTGACGGTGTCGACGAATTGACAACAGCCGCCGAGTCAAATTTGAGCCTTGTTACATCTGTCCTCTGTGCGATTATGCCCCTCCTACCAAGCAACGTGAAGGTTCTCATATTTTCACGTCCAGAAACTCCAATCGTCTCATGCATTCCATCCGGAGTAAAGAGGCTCGATCTTGACACAGAAAAGTCTCAACAAGACGTCAAAAGGCTCCTTCGCAAGGAGTTCCGAAGGATTGCTAAGGCTCCGGATAGGAGATGGCAGGGTTGGCCTTCGAAAGAGCAGCTGGAGCAGCTGATTATGCTCGCAAACGGTCACCTCGGATGGACCACAATTGCTTTAAGATGGATCGAGAGTGAGCTTGAAATGGGGCTTGATCACAGAGACCTGGTCCTTGAGGGAGTCAAGGACCTCGATCCAGGCGATCTTGATGCTCTCTATGCTGCAATCCTTCGCAAATCCTTTGTAAAACTCGTGCCAGTGTTAGATAGAGTCGGACAGCGGGTGTTAGACGAATTCCGACGGCCAATGTTGGAGGAAGTCGGGCGGCCGGTGTTAGATGAAGCCAGGAGACCGCTGTTAGATGAAGTCGGGCGGCCAGTCATGGTCGATACCATTGCTCGGCAAGTCCTGGGTTGCCTAGCAGTCTTGGAAGAACCTCAGAGCATCGACACTATATCAGCACTTTTAGTTCCCCCTGCCTCGGAAACCCGTGTCTTACATATCCTCAAGAAAATCAGCAGTGTGATTGTAGAGGGAACAGACCCTGTTACGCTTGATACGGTTCCCCGCCCGCACAAATCATTTATTGATTATGTCACCGAACGTGCCCAATCACCCTTCCGAATTAGTGTTGCGGAGCACCATCATGCTCTTGCCACTTCCTGTTTCCGGATCATGCTCGACCGTGACCAGCTACATTTCAACATGGAAAACTGGCGTACGTCCTATAGCATCAGTAAAACGAGCAGCATAGAGGCCCATGTCATTTATGCTTGTAGCTCATTTGCTCATCACTTACAAGGAGCCAAGAAAACTACCGCGTTTTACAATATGATCAACGAATTCATTAAAAATCAATTTCTTTTCTGGTTCGAGGTGATGATGGATCATGGCGAGGCAGACAGTGTGCTAGCGAGTTTGCAACATCAAGTCGAGGTCTGTCTAATTCTCTCTGTAGACAATTGTCTGACAATTGGCATCATGATTAGGCCGCATATCCTGACTCGGATTTGGTGGCTTTCATCAAAGACACAGTGGATTTTGAAAGACTTGCGAGAGGCTCTACTGCCCCACACATCTACCTCTCTGCACTTCCATTCGCAGCTTCAAAGCTCAGTCTCATGAAACACTATCTTCAGTGTTATCCACGTACATTGAGGGTGAGGCGACTTGAAGAAGTAATACCGGTAGCATTACCTGAGACGTGGAAAAAGAGTTACATCTCGTCAGCTGAGCTCTCTCTCAATGGGACATATATAGCGGCTGTCTTTTCCACCGGGTTGGATAGACGCAGCGTGGTGTGTGTATTCAACACTGCGACCGGGCAATTGCGTTGGCAGAAAGCAACGAAGGGCGTTTATTCAATCAGCTTTTCTTTTGATGAGAGTTACGTTGCATGCGGTGGTGACAGCCTTCAAGTATGGAATGCGAAGACAGGAGAAGAGGAGAGACAATGGCAACTTGAAACCACCGATGACGATGACGATGACGATGACGGTTACAATTCCAAAAACTACATCTCGGCGCTCGCGTTTGCCCCCGATAGCATGCATATTGTTGTGGGATACAGGAGCGGACTCATACTTACTTGGAGCCTCGAGTCCGGAGAACCTACCGCTACTCTCAAACGTCCGTGCCAAGACAAATGCCCATGCAAAGTGGATGAAAGTATTCCGTGCTACGTCACATCTGTTGCCTATTCAGGAAACGGGCGGCAGATTATCGCAGCTTCGGTGGGCCATCCACTTCTCATATGGCCGCCACTATCCCGGGCCGTCACTTCTTCCTTCAATGACTACTATGCTTCATCTTTTGCTATCAGAGACGATCAGGTTGTGGTGAGCCTACACCAGCCGGATAGCCCTTCCACTGTCCAGTTGGTGAATGTCTCTACGGGTGAGTATTGCACTCTGGATGGCATTGGAGTTGACGAAAATTTGCTGGCTCTCTCCCCAAATGGGAGATTGCTCGCGTCTGTGACCACACGGTGGCCTCTCAAGGTTCTGAATGATGAGTCAGCCGGAGTCCACATCTGGGACATTAGTCTGCGCACCGAGTGCAAGATGATTGGTTCACTTGTTGGCCACACAGACATCGTGCAGAGTGTTGCCTTCGTGGATGGAGAACATATCATGTCAGCGTCTTGGGATAAAACCATCCGAATCTGGGATATCACATCGCTTTTGTCGCAGAAAAAGAGGGAAGGTATGGATTGCTGGAGCTGCTCATTTGATCTCGGACGTTGTGTGGTATATGGCCCCGGCCCCGATAGAAACTTTCTCTTCTACGCTTTCTACCCCTTCCGTCATCCTCGCAACACCCTCGTCATTGGGGAATGTGTTGACGTTGACCTTACTAACTCTGTTCATGGTGAAGACTGGGTCAAGTGTCGGGAGCCACTGGCACTGGAGATGCAATCGAAGCTAGTTAATGGGTTTGGTGGCCATTATTGAATTTTCGTTCTGTTTGTCTTGTATGTAGTAGGACACGTGGCCCAAATTCAATACCTAACTTCCAGTCATGCGGAGAAGTGTCCTTGGCCAACTTTGCGCTGAGGTCCAATTCTTCTCAGTTGCAGATTCCGATGACGATCAGACCACTCGTTTCTGATGTCTTTGGTACTGTGTACCATGCCACATCGTCAAGCGTCATTCAGGTGACATACTCCTTCCTCAAGCGGTCCTCGACAATACCAAGCAAATTTAGTTGTACGTGTCATTATGCCTTCGCAAATCAATTTCTCAATGCACGCCCAGCTTTCACGGTTCGAGTCTGTCCTGGGTATAGCTCAGGATTCGAATATTCCATCACTATACCCAGCAGGCTGCTTGCAATGCCGCGTCAGTACTTCAGTTCCACTGTCCCAGTAATCTATGTTTTGATGAGGATTGATTGATATTCGATTAATATTGATTGGCACGCTCTACTCGATTGCGTTTAGATTGTTTTGCTTCCCTACACGCCCATCTCGAAGAGTCTGATATAGGAATGCATTCGGGATGTGTACAGCAACCGCATGGATCTCCGATTTCTGGACGGAAATGAGAAAGAAAATCCGACATAACCGGTGAAGCTTTTGTATGTTTGATTCTGCTCAATTCCACATTGAACCTTTGTACAGAAAGATGGAACCATCTACCCTACATCCTGCTTCCAGGCTTGCCCTGTTACTGAATCGGTTCTACAAATCTTGCGTTTTGGACCGATGGTCGTCATATCTCAACCGCGCGAGAAATGTATTTTGGAGTGTCCCTCAGTGGCAATATTAATGACACGACTCAGAAGGAGTCGGATGCTGCGAGGATCGAAAAGGTCTGCTGTTGGGAAGCAGAGAAAAAGAACGAGGCAGATTCAGTATTCGAACAAGATGATATTCCGCCACTACCACCTTCCACTTCGATTCCCATGCAGCAGTATTTGTCCTGCGTACACTGCCTCAACCACCATCTTCTCCTCCACCTGCATTCTGGCAGGCTGCATCAGCTGGAAGTGCAGCCATTGAAATCCGACAACTACCGAAAAAAAGCAAAAATCGGCCGCACCCGAATCGCTCCACTGGGTGCAGCTGCTAGAGCCAGAAGGTCGGCTCAGGATCAAGACATGAAAGAGAAGACTGTTGGTTTAGGGTCAGGGATCAAGTCGGAGTGACGACCGACTTGATTCTGGACCCTAGCTCTGACTCTATGAAGCAGGGTTTTCTCGTCACCAGGTCCACTTAATGAATGTCTTGGTTTCATGGTCTCTTCATCCCCAGAAATTTGGTTCGGGAACCCAGAGCAGCGATATGTCACTTGGCTTGGTAGTCGTGTAGTTCATCTGCAGCGAACACAGTATTCAGTATGAGCATCCGTAGAACTAGAAGTTAACGATCTTTACCTTCATCGTTGGATGTACTTTCTTGCAGGTACGGAGGATGATGATACTAGGTTTAACGAACCTTCTTCAGAGTTGCTCAGTTCTACATGTGCGGCTGAATCGGAGGTGAAGATAGCAATTCAGTATTACCGTGACTGGACACTTTGTCGCTGCGAAATGCAGGAGTAAATGTCCCGTATAGGTTGTCTTCCCTGAAGTTGAGTTACATTCATGCAATGGAGCAGTCACGGTGTTATGACTCGTTCTAAAAGCAGTGTCAAACATTCCTCAACATTTGGAATTCAGGAATGGCTACCCTTTCATACCTTTGATTGTGCATCGTGCCTAAATTTGAGGCGCAGTTGGTTCAGGAGAAGCAAGGTCATGATTATGTCACGGTCACAACGTTTTCGACTGCTCTCTCGAATGAGCAACTCTTCCTCACCCGCTCAGCTTTCCTAGCCTGCAGGTATAAGCAAGAATCAAAATTTAACAACCTCACACATTTTGAATGGCTGTCATCCTTTCTTCCGGAACAGCCCTCTCTCAACGTCGAACTACTCTCTTTAGGTTGACTGACAATGCTTTCATCGTTTCGTAGCTTGTTTTACTCCGGATCGTGAACGCGTGAACGTCCACTGTCCGAGTTCTTTCCTTCTTTTATTGTCGTGACATATACCACAGAATTGTTCTGCATTCTGGAAATCACTGTCGACCAGGTGTCTGGACCAATGTATACCTTCTGCGCACTCCAGTCACTGGCTTTAAGTGTATGAAACTGGAGCTCTTTTGCCTTTATCCAACCGAATTTTTCCTCCGCGCTGCTGGTTTACAGGAACTGTGTCTCCGTTCATGGAAAACACTTGCCTACTGCCCTTCTGGACCCCGGTTGATTCGCATCAGTCGCGATACGCTTCTTAGAGTCTTGCGAACTTCATAATTTTCCATTGCGTTCGCAAGCTCACGCTTCTTTTCGTACTCGTAAATCACCGATCTAGTCTGCTGCACTGTCTTGGCTTCAGGTGAACTTTTAGGCTCTTGTTCGTGGTCGACTGATTCTGAGCATCAATCTCGTGTTAGTGTTGAAAGATTTATCACGCCGAGCCTACACCATCTGTTGCATCAAGGCAGAACTTGGGAGTTGAGCCGTCATTTGACCTCATACACCCGAAGTGAGATGTCACATATATCTTCACACAGCATTAGCTACTGATACTGTCCCCTCTCTGTTCATCTCCCTCAATACCTTATTGTCAACATGCTCCTCGTCCTCCCAATTCTCAATCCCTTCAACATCCTCGTCGTTATGCGCATTCATAACCACCACCCATAGCGAATCTTTATGTCCCCAATGCTCCAACAAGTCATCGTTCTTAACCCTCGTCTCCAGTTTACTTTCACTAGGACTCATCCTCGAGAGAAGTCCTCCACGATCTCTATCACGTTGACGTCGATCTATCCGCTGGGTTCTGGCTTCTTGACTTGTTTGTGGCACACCGCCGTAAACGAGTCTCCGATTTGCCTCTCGCTGCTTTTCTCTTTTGTTTCCCCTGTACATGTCAAATTTGACTCCGCGGGAGCTCATAACCTCCATGATACCTTCTGGTTTATCCGGTGGTAGGAAGCTGAGATCTAGAGACAATGCGCGGCCTTCGATGAGCTGTAATCGTCGATTTATCATCAGCTGCATAGATTCTTTCCCGGAGAGCAACGAGTCGCTGGATGATGCTGAAATACGCGGTGCGGGATCTGCAAATTTCCGTACGAATCTACCAGTTAAAGGCAGAGGAGTCCTGAGCAGAAGGCCACCGGCAAGTCTACCGGTTTTGTTCAGCGCCGCTTTCGCCTTTTCCATCTGTGTTTTTTTACGCTTTTCTTCGGAGGTGACGAGCGCCATCATACCGGACGTCGTACAAATTCGGACGACGAGTCCTTTTGGTTTAAATAAGCGCATGTTTGCAGCACGAAGATATCGATCTGTGAGTGTTTTGGATAGGATGTGCATGACTGTTCTGGCAAAGACCTGCACTACGATTCCAGCAATGATTGCCCAGTGGTATGGTCTAATTGATGCAGACTCAGTCTACTTCGGAAGGATACTAGAGGAACATACACGAATCCGACTACCAAACCGACAGCGCTAACGACGCGAAGGGGAGGGCTGGCTGTCATGGCCAAGTTGAGACCGTCGATAAAGTTGATAAACGTTTCTTGCGAAACGCCGATCTGAGGGTCGTTCAGAATCTCATTGTATCCCCGCGCGATCGGTTGCATGGGACCAGATGTGATCTGGGGAATGCATATAGGGAGGGGCAAAGCAGCACGTTGCTGCGGAACTGGTTGATTTTCAAAGGAAAGAGGTAGGTACCTTTGAATGAGGAGGTCGGCGTCGTCAGTCGATTGAATGCCAGTGCTAGTTGAACCTGCAGAGCCACTCACGATCGGTGAGAAAGACATGTGTATCCATTCAACCTGTTGGTTTATTTATACTGGATCGATTGATACTGCGCACGACACGGTGTTTGAATTCCTTTGCTGCGGCAGTTGCTGGACGTTGGACTGCTGACCATTTTTCGCTCTTGGCCCCGACGGATATGTAGCTCACTGACGGCATTCCAAAAACAAGCGCCCATGTTACTCCAAGTACTATGAGAAACCAGCTCACAAATTTAAAGCGTCCGAAGACCAAAAAAACTCGAACGCCAAGATCGAATCCAAGTTGCCTAGCCACATTCCAGCCGTCGCGGAACCAAATGAGCTATTTACGTCACCATTCATATTGACGCGGACTCGGAACCTCGTGATCCTTCACCTCTTTCATTCGGTTCACGACACGTCCGACCATGAAGCTGGGAAATCTCTCTCCAGCGCAAAGAATCGGAATAATCCTAGGTATTAGTGTTGCTTTCTTTTGTGCTGAAATAGGTGGTAAGTGCTTCTTTGCCACATTTCAGTGGCATAACCTGGACGACGACAGTTGGGTTGAAGACGAAGAGTTTGGCATTGATTGCTGATGCGGTGGGTTAAGGTTTTCTTTCCAAGACTTGTGGCTTACGCATGGGCAGTTTCATTATCTCAATGTAGGTTACTCTTCAGTCGGGAAAGTAATTGACCGGTTTTGAAATGTTAGGATGTGGTGGCATAGTAAGGCCTGGTTTTTTCTCAGAACTATGTATTGACTCGGCAAGTGCGATTGCTTTAGCTGCTACTTGCGTGCGTTTTCCTTGTTGTCTCTGTAAACTGCTCAATGGCGATGTAGCTGAAGAATTCAAACCATAGAGTACGTCATTTAATGTCTCTTGTGGCAGGTTTCAAGTTATTTATGGTACATTCAGCCACAAGGGTTCACGTTTGCCTTTCATCGCGCAGAGCTTCTCGGTAGTTTTCTATTCAATTGATGAACTGCAGCGGTGTTAACAGATTATCTAGGTGCATTCTTCAATGGTGTCTTCCTGATTGCCCTCGCCTTGTCGATTCTATTCCAGTCTATCGAACGTTTTATTACTGTGGAGGAGATTGACCAGCCATTGTTGGTTATAATCATAGGCGGGGTAGGTCTTGTGCTAAATATCTTGAGTGCTGGGGTTGCGCATGGTGCGTTTCACTATTACCCTTTGTGAACGCTTAGCGCTTATCATGCACAGGACATGTACACCATCATGGGCATGGACATGGACACGACCATGAGACAACTAAAGCTGAAAGCATCACCGGCGATACAGAGGGCCGTGATGGTTCATCTGTGATTGATGAATCTGTCGAGGATATCGTAAGTCTGGAATCTGCAGGTTGTCTGTTGACATCTCTCTAGCATGAGTTCCATAACCACGTTCGGCTGCCTCCGCCTGTAGCGTCCCATACAAATCTTGGAATGATGGGTGTCCTAGTTCACTTGATGGGTGATGCAGCGAACAGTAAGCCGGTCCTGTTCGCACTTTAAGCGAGTTGACTGTTCAGACGTCGGTGTTATCGTTGCTGGCGTCCTGATGCTCGAGTTGAGCTCGCCGAAACGCTTCTATGTCGACCCTGCAGTGTCGTTATTGATCAGTCTTATGATCTTTGCCAGTGCCATTCCCCTGAGTTTGTCGTTTTCCGTGGTTTGTGGCCACCATCGTTGAATAATTGCAGCGAAGCGATCTGGCCGGATACTTCTGGAGGCTGCACCTTCGCATTTGGACCTTGGCAAGATTATTGAAGATTTAGTGTCGGTGCCGAATGTCAAATCAATACATGACTTTCATATATGGCATCTGACTGAAAGGTAGGTGGTATGTTTTTACTCGGGTGTCTGACATCGGGGTAGTGACTATCTTGCCTCGTTCCATGTTGCGGTGGCACCTGAGACGAACATCAAGCAATGGGGAACTATAGAAGAGAATCTGCGCAAGTGCATGTCTGAATACGGGATTACGCATGTTACAATGGGGCCTGAGAGTCGCGCAGAGCTGTGTAGACAGATAGAGTGTCGGCGATAATGTACCAAAGACTGGAATACAATAGGAACACCCTATTAATACGCATCATTATCAAGGGCTGAAACAGCCCCTGGGACAACAAAGCCAAACAAACCGCTGGACCTTCTTTCCTTCACATAGGCTGCTCCTTGCGACAAATTGTTGCATTGACGACCGGCAGGCTCCGCTGGTCTCGTCTGAGAAACTCGACTCGCAATTTTGAACATTTCTACACGATTGCCTTTATTTCTGCTTGTTTGATAATATGAGTCTTAGACCGCCATCCAGTCCATCTCCAGGACCCAATGAAGGCACGAAGAATGCAACTTCTCGCCAAAGTTTGGGTGTCTCGCCGCGAGGAACTCCAAGTCTTGCTCCCGGGTCTCCCAGGCCAGGCCCACGGCCCACGAGCGAACTGCTGCCACCATCGACTGGCATATTCCAAACGCCCGAGGGTATGCATCATCTCGAATTCACCCCAATCTGATTCTTATTCTGTAGCTGAGGCACTCGACGAGTGGTTTCAGAATCTTCAGAACTACGAAGCCACCCTTGAGGAAATGGCCGCGGCCTCATTGGATGTCAATTTCAAAGAGGAACTTTCTGCCATCGAGCAATGTAACAAATCCATTCTGTTGTGTTCCATTCGCTGACTCCTTTCAGGGTTCAAAGTCCTCTCAGAAGCAGAGCGCACAGCCGCTCTTTATAGTCTTCTACAGCATTCCACACAGGTTCAGATTAGGTTCTTTATAACTGTTCTCCAGCAGATGGCGAGGGCGGATCCTATGACCGCCCTTCTTAGCCCCGCGATGGGAGGTATGATATATGACATTTGCTTTGATTGTCAGCTTATGAACCCTTACAGGCTCGATGCAAGGCCAAATGGAATCCAAACTCGCCCAAATCAAATCGTCGAGTCTCAAATCCGGCTTACCTGCTTCACCTACTGCACGAAACTTTAGTGGAAACAGACAGTCGCTTGCTCTCGACGCCAACTCGAACTATCTCTCGCCTGAATCGGCTGCTCTTCCTCCCAGCGCAGCATCATCCAAAGAGGATGCTGCCGCTATGCTTGCCCAGCAGCGAGCCAAACTCAAGGCCTCCAACGCAGCGCATAGAATTAGCGCTCCCGTGCTGTCTGCCGGTGACGCACGAGGCTCTTGGGGTCCTTCGAGTTCTTCCTCCCTCTCCCAAGTCGCAGAGTCGAACGCTGGGCCTCCAGAAGGCTCTAGCAGTGGTACGACATCTCGTCCCAAGAGTACCGAGTTTTCCGGATCTCCCCGCTCCCCAGCTCCTACAGGCGAACAAGTTGTGACCGCCTCCGATAACAGCTGGGCGAGCATGGTCAACACACCTCTCATCCCCATGTTCCAGAAACCGCAACCTACTCAGAATGCCGATACAAAGAACGATTGGAGAAGCGGTGGTCAGAGCCAAGCTGCCCCTGGTGTTCCGCGCATGGGTGATCCTACCATCCATCGTCGACGCAATGTAACGCATACTCCAAACAGCCAGGATGCGGTTTATGATGATGGTGGAAACGTTGCTGGACAAAACTTTACGAATAATAGTCAAGGTCGGTTCAGGAATAACCAGAATAATGGTAATTGGGCTGGTGCCGCGGCTGCGAGGAGCCCGGGGCTCCCCAATGTCGACGGTGGTGGTAATGTTCCCAACCTCAATGGATTGGGAATGCCTTTCGGTGGGATGACAAGTCCTATGATGGGTATGAATCCTATCAGTCCGTTTGGGGTCAACATGAACGTGTTGAGTGCGATGGGGCTTTCTCCTGAAGCTCAGCTTATGGCTGCACAACTCGCCGCTAGTGGATTCGGTCAGCCTGGTTGGGGATTAGGAATGCAAGGACAGCCTAGTGCTGGGTTGAACGCTGGACGCGGTCGCAATGGTCCGCTCAGCGGGGGTCGACACTCTGCAGGAATCAGAAGCGCTGGGAGCGCTGCTTCGACTCATCTCGGGACTCCCAAAGAAGAAGATGTTGATCCTGCGTTGTTGAACGATATTCCTGGTTGGTTGAGGAGTTTGAGGTTGCACAAGTACACGCCCAATTTCGAACACATGAAGTGGCAGGATATGGTTATCATGGATGAAGCTGCGCTCGAGGCAAATGGGGTGGCTGCCCTTGGAGCTAGAAGGAAGATGTTGAAGACGTTTGAGATTGTGAGGAAGAAGATGGGTATTGAAGGTGGACCCCCCAGCAGCCTCCCCCCTAGTGCCACGCTCAAGTCGCCCTGAATGAGCGGATTAGATGATGGACAGTGCCCCAGGGTATCCTCTCGTTTCATATGTTTCTGACTGTGTCTTGGATCTCTCTTTTTCTCCTCTTCAAGTTTTTTTATGAGGCTTGTCCTCCACATATGATCACGATCTCTCTGTTCTTCTATGTATTATTTCCCGAAAGTAGTTATATAGGATACTACAGTTGCGACTGTATGTACTATCAATAATACCATTCCATTTCCTCCCAGTCCTCGTGATCTAAGTAACTTTGGCTTCACGCCACTCGCCGTTACTAAACGTTAGTGCACGGCTGTTAACCCTGAATGGATTCCTATTCGTTTCCTTGCCTGGCGGCTTATAGAACTATTTAAACTCGAACTGACCGTGTCAATGCCGCGTATCTTGCTGGACTCGGAATCCCCACAACGATATCAATGATGGATCCACTCAAATTCAAACCTTCTCACGACGATATTACTCTTGTGCCGATATCCAAAGGTGACCTTGAAACAACGCCTTCAACGGCTGTAGTCGTGAGTACCCAAGATACGAACGAGGCCAAGTTCTGTGTACAGTGGGAGGCTGATGATCCTCGAAATCCGAAGGTTGGTTCTGACTTGTTCGAATTTGGGTTCTTAGCTATGGTGTAGAATTGGTCGTCCATGCGCAAGTGGTATCTCACTTTGTTGAACGGTTTGTTTGGTTTTGGAAGGTCGGTTCTTTTATCTTATTATCCAGCGAGTCTGGCTGATTAGTTTTGTAGCACCTTTGCGAGTTCATCGCGTACGTATGGTATCTGCTAAAAGACATCGTTGACAATCCTTTAGCGTCCGGTATTGCAGCGGAATTGCAGAGAGACTTTGATATTTCAGCAGAGGTCACAGTATTGGTGATCTCTCTCTTCGTTGCGGGGTATTGTGTAGGGTGGGTGTTATTCTTGGATTCGTTCTGAATTCGACGCTTTGGTCAGACCTCTCGCCTGGGGCCCACTCTCAGAGAATTACGGGCGTCGTCCGATATTCCTCATATGTTTTACTGGATACATGGTAAACCCATTACTTGCAATCTCGTATATCGGTTGACTCTCTGTTAGCTCTTTCACATTGCGATGGCACTAGCGAAGAATGCTCCATCCTTCTTGATATTTCGATTTATTGGCGGATTGTTTGCGGCTGGCTCTCTATCGAATTCACCGTACATGCAGTTCCTCATCATACAACTAATACATCTGATCCGTAGTTCAGTGCAGTCCTTGGGGATATCTTTGATCCCAAGATGAGAGGCAAAGCATTGGTTATCTGGACTTTAACCCCCTTTGCGGGGCCGGCTCTTGGCCCTATCGTTAGTGGATATATCAGTGGTTCAGGTGTGTGGTTCTCTGAATCCAGTGTGTCAGAAGCTGACGTCCTCGCTAGGCGCTTCATGGACTTGGCTGTTCTGGGCTACTGCTATCTTCGTGGGTAGCGCTTCATTATCCTTTGGTTAATGTCTGATTATTCTGCCAGGCGGGCTTTTGCTTGCTGTTGATCATCTTTACTCTCCCGGAAACTTATCAGCGAGTCCCTTGCTCGTTCCCTTTAGTCTTCAGTTGACGTTTACCTAGGCCTGTGCTTCTGGCACAAATAGCCGATAAGAAACGCAAAGCGACTGGGGACTCGCGCTATTTTGCGCCCATTGAACAAAACAAATTTAGTTTTGGGAAGCAAATGGAGCAGATCTTGATTAGATCTTTCGCAATGCTCTTCCAAGAGCCTATGTTGATCGCATGTACCGTGTATATGAGCGTTAGTGTTCTCCCTTATTACAGAGTCGCAAAGCTGATGGTTGGATAGTTCGTTTATGCATGTCTATACCTCTTATTCGAGGCATATCCAACCGTCTTTACTGAAAGCCACCAGTTCTATCCTAGCAAAACTGGGCTAATGTTCCTTCCTTTCCTTGCTGGAGGTCTACTAGCGGGTGTGCTGGTGAGAAATGCCTGTTGTTCTTCTGAATCGTGTACTAATTTGCGTGTTCAGTATATGTTGGTGATGAACCGTAGATATGAACGAGAAGCAGACAAGCTAGATCCTCATCCTGTCCCACCAGAGTTTCGATTAGAGATTGTCATGATCGCTGCACCCATCTTTGCAGTTAGCTTTTTCTGGTTCGGGTGCGTTGTTTTTTGGAAAGCGCTCCACCTAGCTAACGAAAACCCAGCTGGACATCTTTCCCATCGATCTCATATTGGGCTCCGATGATGGCTGGATTGCCTCTAGGGTTCTCTATTATCTGGATATTCGTGCGTACCTCTGGCGACGCATCTCAAACTGATCCGTGTTTATATGCAGCTGGGGCTGTTCAACTATATAATTGACACTTACTTGTTCGCGGCAGCCTCAGCTATGGCTGCGTCAACCGTTATCCGTAGTCTATTTGGTGCCGCGTTCCCGCTACTGGGACCGAAAATGTATGAGCAATTGAATCCGAGGTGGGCATCGTCACTTCTGGGGCTCATTGGTATTGTGATGATACCTATTCCCATTGTCTTTATCCGATATGGGGAGGCGTTGAGGAGCAGATCTACATATGCTGCGAGGAGATGAACATGTCTCGATGTATATAACGCGGGGCATCGGTCCGATTGCCATGGCATCTACCACAACCACCATGCCCGCGGCGACATCTACTCTTTGCTATTGAATACTGAATGGCCGTTCCTTGGTTTGAATGTGCTCGAGTTACCTTCGGCTATCGACTGACAACGCGGAACATTTCCGGAGTTTCCTTTACTCACTGGAACTTCTAGTTTGCAATGCAGCATCTCTATACGCCCATTCAAACTCCTTTTAACGCGCATGTGCCGGCAGGCAGTCACTCAAAGCTCGCAATACAGTCAACGTTCCTTGATGAGGGGCGTCTCCATATAGTTGCCAAGAAATTCAAAATGCCAGGTGCCTGCACTGTGCCTGCTTTCACCGTGACGTGTTGGCTTCGGATGAAGGTCGCCCTTATCATCGACCGTCGGTATGAGCTGAATAGGGCTGCAGGAAGCTGTAACGCAGGTAGAAGACATTGTCAACTACAATCCCCTTCACGAATTGGTTGGTCCAAGTAGCCTTTCCTACAACACCACCACCTTTGAGAATCCGGTACCTCTTCTCTGCCTCCTGGCCCATCTGTCGGGCGTCATGAAGGTATCAAACTTGACAGCAGATCCGAGTCCTTCGCTCTAGAACTGCTCTGAGTCGTATAAATTCGAGTTTCGTCTATGTCCACCAGCAGCGTCTGGTAAGGATCGGAATGTTGCCGCTTCTGGCTTCTGTCGTCGCTCTCAACTGCATTCGCCAGATCTCCAGTCAGACAATTCCAAGTATAGTTGGAACATGGACGTATGAAGGCTGCTTCATGTGAGTACCGACTTACACATTCCCGAAGCCAGTGCTCATACCTTTCCAGAGACGATCCTTTCCGTCAGCTTCAACATCAGCCATCTGTCTCGGGCGGAATGACAGTAGAGGCCTGTACCACCGCTTGCCAAGCTGCTGGTTATCCACTGGCAGGCCTTGAATACGCAAGTCAATGCTGTACGTTTCAGTATTTTATATCTTCATTAGATTTCACCAACTTTTTAGTCTGCGACTCTTTCCTGCACGGCACAAACAGGTTCCCTGACAGTCAGTGTAATATGGCCTGCACGGGAAACTCTAGCGAGTTCTGTGGAGCAGGAAACCGTCTCCAAGTGTACTTGGATACGTCTGCTCCAGCTCCCGACCCGAGCGTTTGCGTCGTCAGTGAAGATTTCACGCCCATTGCGGTTCGTCAAGATCTGGGTATTCCGTTCCGTCTGAGTCTCGTCGACGTTGGTGTTGGCGGTACACACGCTTTTCTTCTCACAACCGATACTTGCGCATCTTGCAGGGTGGAGGGCGATATCGAGGTTGGCGTACTGTATGTCGAATCCGCTCTGCCGGGTGGTGACCTTGTGGAATTCTACTCAGTAACGACGGGGGAATCGCTAATTGCGAATGGTGCCACCGTGAATGCGACGTTTTGTGGGCAGGTGAGTTCGAGGGTTGCCTTAGGCCGCTGACATATTTCGCCAGAGCAATCCAGTAACGGGCAGAATCGGACCGCTCGTTCTTGCAGCAAATGGGCGTTCTGATCTCTGGGCACTATGCCCCAACACGACGGCGCCTCTCTCATCATGGCCTGGACAGTATCGGCTCGATCTGGTGTATTCACCAGTCTCAAACCATCCACACTATTCTCAGAGTGCTTGCCTGCCAATTTGGTTGGAAATGGGCTGGTTCGATCAAGTTTAAGCCTTCAAGTTGTACATCTAAATGAAATGTGTTATCACGACGTCTTCTATTCTCTTTCAACACAATAAGTCCCCGAAAACACAGGTAATTGCACTATTTTGCTACCTTCCACTTAAGTCGTTGCTAAGAATCAAGGTACCGGACTGGTCCCGACCCTTGGCCCATCTGTCGCGCGTCACGAAGGCACCAGTTTGACAGTAGATCCGAGCCCTAAACTGGAACTGCTCTAAGTCGTATAAATTCGAGCTTCTATGTCCACCAGCAGCTTCTGGTAAGGATCAGAATGTTGCTGCTTCTAGCTTCTGTCATCGTTCTCAACTGCATTCGCCAGATCTCCAGTCAGACAATCCCAAGCATAGTTGGAACATGGACGTATCAAGGCTGCTTCGTGTGAGCACCGACTTACACATTCCTGAGGCCAGTGTTCATACCTTTCCAGAGACGATCCTTTCCGTCAGCTTCAACATCAGCCATCTGTCTCGGGCGGAATGACAGTAGAGGCCTGTACCTCTGCTTGCCAAGCTGCTGGCTATCCACTGGCAGGCCTTGAATACGCAAGTCAATGTTGTACGTCTTAACACTCTATATCTTCATTCCAATTCACCAATCTTCTTCGTAGTTTGTGACTCGTTCCTACAAGGCACGAACAGATTCCCCGACAGTCAGTGTAACATGGTCTGCACGGGGAACTCTGCCGAATTCTGTGGAGCGGGAAACCGTCTCCAAGTGTACTTGGATACCTCTGCCCCAGCTCCTAACACGAGCGCTTGCGTTTCGAGTAACGGTGAAGACTCCACACCTATTGCGGTTCGTCAAGACCTTGCTATTCCCTTCCGTCTGAATCTCCTCGACGTTGGTGTTGGCGGTACACATGCTTTCCTGCTCACCACCGATACTTGCGCATCTTGCAGGGTGGAGAGTAATCTGCAGAATGGTGATTTCTATGTCCTGTCCTCTCTGTACGAGGATGCCGCCTTTGTGGAATTCTACTCGGTAACAGCAGGGGAATCGCCAATTGCCCGAGAATTGTTTAGTGTTGAGAATACGGTGTTTTGTGCGCAGGTAAATTCGAAGACTCTCTTAGGCTGCTCTGATATCTGTTGCCAGATCAATCCGGTAACGGGTAGAATCGGACCGCTCGTTCTTGCAGCAAACGGACGTTCCGATCTTTGGGCACTATGTCCCAACACGACAGCGCCCCTCTCTTCGCAGCCTGGACAGTATCGGCTCGATCTGGTGTATTCACCGGTCTCGAATCATCCACACTACAGCCAGAGCGCCTGCTTGGCCGTTTGGCTTGAAATGGCTTGGTACGATCAAGTCAATTAAGTCTTGTAACCTCCATGATCTCTCACTGGTGAAAACGAAATCAGTTGTCAAGAAGTCTTCCTGTTTCTATTGAACGCTTTGGCGCAACATTGTATATGTACTTGACTGAAGTTACGGTGAATCTCTGAATCCCAACAAGTATGACATGATCTGGAACGCAGCCTGAAAACGTGAATCAAAACGATGAGAGCCAATAGGTACTGAACACTTACTACAGGAGAATACTCCGGGACCCTACGACATCATCAGAAACCTCGGCAGTTATGTGGTTAGCACTTACATGTGTCCACTAAGCACGACTTCAAAGTACGTCAGACCTCTCTCGGTGTGTGTATTGCCCAAGGCTCCAACACCGTCAACAATGAAACTATCATTAGCGATCGGAGTCCGGAAACCTTGTTCTCCGTTCCAAGTCATGCTATAAGAGAAGTAGATGAGCATTTGGTTTAGGGAAAAGATACAAAAGCGGGTTCACTTTTGAATGACAATTCGTGTTCTAAAGATGGTGGTCTGAGATCAGTCGTTTACGATGATGGACAAGGTACTCACCCATCAGAAATCAAGATGAAATCACCGAGACCATGTACGATAACACTCCGTTTGCTCTTCTCGATGACGTTGGGTAGGACAGTCAATCCGGAAGGAAGACTGGCATCTCCCTCTGGGAAAACGTTGGTGTCAAACTGGCATATAGTCCAATCCACGTCTAATGGGGCATGAAGTGCTTTCTTGACATCCGTTCTGTCGAAATAGAGAGGTGATAGCTGAGTTTCTGGGAATGAACCACTGGAAAACGGGTAGGTTAGTTCCGGGAGCGATACAAAAAAGACACGAACGGGAAACCGAGGACATCCCACAAGACTGGGAAAGTATCGAATATACGATAAATGTTGAAAGCAGGGTTGATAGTCAAGGCTGCGTCGAAAATGAGATCCCAGAGATCGCATTCACCCTCGCCTTCGGTGTTGTTACCCGGAAGGGGGAATGGAGCTTTTGCTGGAGGATATGTTGCCCATTTCTCGATGTAGCCTGTGTAGTTGCATATCTCGGACAGCTGATTGAGTTGAGCCATGAAGGATTGGCTGAGGGTGTAGCTGGTCAGAGGTGCATCGGGAAGTCGGGGGGACAGTCTTACTTGAAAGAGAAGACGTGTTCATACTTCTGCACAAAAGCGACTGCGGGAATTTGTTCTTGAACGACATCCCATCCAATCGTGGCTAATGGAAGGTAAGAGTCAAAGTGGTCGACATGGACAAAGGACGTACGGTCGGAGATCCAGATGCCTTGAAGAGGCAGATCGAGCAAAGTCGGGTGTTCGTAAATGTAGTTGGCGATGTCTAGAGATAAATTTAGCCAAGTGATCGCGGTGATTTGTGTAGACTCACAAGGCACATACATCCCAGCATACTGATAACAGGTTAAAGTGATGGGAGAAAGTGCAAGTACGTACACTTTCACCAGTAAGCCAAAACTTTTTGCCCTTCAACTCGGAGAAAACGTCTAAAAATTGCTGGAGGAAACCAACCAGCTGAGCGGCGAGATCGTCTTCATTCTTAAAATAAGTGCATCAGCCGTTGGCATAGACCACATGGTGAGCATGTCACATACTTTGATGTTGGGTACCCCTTGTGAATAACCAGTGCCGACGGGTTGTTCAACATACAATAGACTGGAAAGATTCGTCCACGAGTTGACGTTCACAATGGGTTTTGCGGTTCCTGTTGCCCATTGGATAGGCTGTTGTGATCTATGAGCGTAAGTTAGAGAAGAAGTAAGCTGCATACCCCGTTTTCTTGGAAAGCGCCTTCGAGACTGGAGCAACCGGGACCACCGTTTGTCCTACAAAAAAGTCGGAAATGTTCATCGTGTCGAGGAATGTATTAACCAGAAAACAAGATCGTCCAGACTGCCTTCAGGACCTGGCGGGAAGAACCAGAAGAAGAGCTGCGCAAGGGTGTAAGCGTGAGGAATGAATTTGAACATCGGATACTGACCTTTCGTGTTTCGTTAGCAGCGGAAGATATTGGCAATAAGCCCGCCCAACTATCACCGGCGTCAAAGTCTACCTCTGGGATGGCAGATCCATTGACCCAAAATTCTGTTTTCAAAGAGGTCTGAGCGTCTGACCGAACGGAGATTGCGACAACGTACCGGAAGCCCTTGGATTTGAGAAAGTAATGTTCTTGGGTTTCGGAACGCCAGGACCCGTAGCTCGAGGAACGAAGCGTGCAGCAGCTTCCAATTGACGTTTTCGGACGTCCGCTTTGGTTATTTTTCGGGCGAGCGTGAGGGTCGCTGCGGCGATTAGCAAAGCGAGGAATTTGCTGGGGAGCATCTTGTTCACGTAGCAACATTGGTGACGCTTTTTATATTGCGCGCGTACCCCGGCTATGATGCATGATGGTGGACTTGTCGCGTGACTAAACTTGTGACAGTCTGCTTGACTGTTTATAGAAAGTCGCTTGGACAATTGCAAACGAGGCTATTGTAGTTCCCCAGTTACGATCTTTATGAGTCAAGAGCAATACTCAGACTCGGGAGAAACGTTATTGTTTACACTGCTGGCAAGTCATCCGGTGCTCATCTCGG
>QLOY01002462.1:0-14717 GCA_003313965.1 Megacollybia marginata
AAGTTTTTCTTATGTATCTTCGATTCATGTGAATGTGCCCCAAATATATTGTTCCTGCTTCGGTCACATGCAATTCACTATTGTCAGTGAAGCATTACCATGACATGCAAAAACAGGGTAGCACCTGTTCAGATGATAGACCAAGACACCCTTCTTGATGATGGTACTGTGTTCAATACCAAGACGAAGCGATACTATAGCAAAATGGTTAACACATTTGCTCCAGAAGATATCCAACATCTCACCTCAAGAGGCCAACAAATCTATAACAATGCTATGCAGCATCACACATATAACTGACGAATTATGTTGTGCCAGGATAATTGGAGGAGGACATGGCTGCGACAATATTACCCTCATATCAAACCTACAGGACAAGCACGTCCAACTCGCTCCCATACACAGCCTAGCAATGTGATACCAACCTCAGCATCCTCTTCTTTATTAGGTCCAAATCTGGATACTGGCCTACCTGCTTCCATACTGGGCTTACAACCAGACACATCTACATCCACCACATCTACTTCTGAAACACACTTTTATCCATATCCCCCACCAAATATCTACATACCAGGTCCAATAGAAGCATCAGGTTGGTGGGATACAGAGCAGCAAGAATACACTCAATAAACTTGGCACTCACATGCCTTTCACGCTTCATCGGGACGATGAAGCCTGACAAGGGGGTAATGTTACGAATAGAATTCATCCATTAGTTTCATTTTCATTTCATTTTCATTTCATTTCATTTTGTATTCATTTTCCATCTATATCTCGGCTCATTCCTATCTCTTATCTTCTCTTTCCACATTGTCTCCATTTAGTCAGTCTTTCTCATCATTTCATATCTATAGCTCTCTCTATCTCCATTAGTAGTACCTATCCATTGTCTCAGTTCTCTTATCTTTCAGGCTTACCTTTCTAGTTCTGGCTTCTTTTCATATATCATTCATGTTCCAGCCATTCCTATTGTCTTCTCTTATGCTCCGTCCATATCTATTAGTCAGGATGCTTATCTATAGCTGTGTATATAAGTAGGGGTACTATTGATGTATTCCCTTAGTCTTGATATTAGTCTTTTCTCCCACTTCTACCACTCAGAGTGTCCTCTGAGTGCAAGATCTCTTCAGTTATCGTCCTGGAGGCGTGCTAGGTTCATGATGGAGTCCCCAAAGGCAGCAGGTTATATTATGTAAGATGTGGTTCTAGTGGATGCCTGACAAGACCCCAACCGGAGCAGAGCTCCAAGAGCAGAAGCTCGCTGTCAGGCAACAAAGAGCAAAAGAAGTGAACTGGACGAACCACAATGAGTGATGCTCCGAATAAAATGATGAATAACAGAAAATAATATGAACAATTTTAAAACACAAACTAATCTCTAAGAACGACATCATCGACGTCTTCTACTAGTCCATGCGATCTTGCGAAAGCTCTGATATTGGCATCCCAACTCCGAGTAACTGCCAAGGGAATGATTTGTTCGAGTCATCGCCAGTAGATCAAAAAACAAAGTGACGTCCAGCCACCAATCTTCATGACTGTTTCTGGAGGAACACCATCAAGAAGCAACTTTAAAGTGCCTCCGATTCTGTAGCTGTGACCATGAGTGGTGTTGAGATTAGCAGATGTGAAAATAGCTAAATATGATCTCCTATCAGATTATAGGATGGACAATAGATGAACTAACTTTGAGTATAGGATAAAAATGAAGCTTTGTCCAATGGCTTGAACCCCGCGTCTGAGCAGTATGCAAATAGTGGGATGGAGGCAGATTCCGATGATGATGTAAGTTCATTGATGATCAAATGATGCGAGAACACATTGATGGGACATAAATCGTCACCAGTTTCTGTAAGTATGCAGTTGAAACCCTGTACACCAGTAGTTTTAGTCCAAGGGAGCTGGAAAGACAAGACACGTTGTCCATTGACAGTGTAAATTGATACGCGAGCAGATCTGGATATATGGAACATCGGATCAAATCTATTACCATGGCGCGGTAAGAGTTCGCCTAAGCGTCGACAAGCCCAGAATGCAATAACAGCCACAGCCCATAGAGCTGCGTGCATCGGTATTGAAAGGTCTAGATGTTGTCGGAGTACTCGCAAGTGTTCCACTGTAATTGGGTTTCGTAAAGGTTTCTTGAATGAAGTACCTTCCTTGTCAGCAGTCCGTTTAAGTGATGAGATCCATGAATGACGTCCGTTCCACTCGGCATTATTGAACATGTGCCAAAGTTGAAGACCATTCAACCAATTGCGAATGGATTTCCCTGATACAGAACCAGATGCATCCGCAATGAATCCCACAAGCAGAATGTAAGAAGCCGGCATTCTCTGGCCCTCAGGTATAGCATGTCGATCACAAAATTGGGTGAATCGTAGAAGACCCACCCCATACTGTGTGCGTGTGTCATCAGTGACTGATTTGAGCAATTTTGAAAAAACAACTTTCTGCAGTGCAAACGGTAGGTCCTGATTGAGCTGAGACTGCCAATTCTGAATGGGGTGTAGTCCATGAAATGAGGCACCGGTCTGCAGGTACCAGGGGTCGAAATGGACTCGAAGTATATTCATTGCCTGGTAGTGGTTTGCGAGCCTTTTTTGGAGATAATGATGAAATCATGGATTGACGAATAGAAGTTGATATGTCAGTGGGGTGGATGTAATGGGGTGGAGAGGAAATTTCCGCTGATCCCGAATTTTCTACCATAGAAGAATAGGAGGAATTGAATGCATCAGCTGAATCAATGATCTCATCATCATGTACAGTGGAAGATAGTGAAGTCAATTGGAGAGTATTAATGGAAGGTATATTTTCGGAAATTCCAGAGCGCGGTAGGACGGCATCAAAGTATGCCTCCCAAGGAAGATCTGTGGGCTCACTTGAGTCTGCATAATCAAGGTACCTATCCATAGTGATCTATAATCAGACCACGAAGATCATTGGGTAGATCAAATGCGCGAGTAAGGCGCTTATCGGTTGAAAGAGAAATGATTCCGCGCGAAATCGGATCTGCAGGATTAAGGGAGGATTCTATATACTTGAAGGATAGTGTGATAAGATGTGCTACAGATGCAGCATAAGTTCGACGAACACATAGATTGATGGCGTCATTGGAGCTTCTACCTTTGGAATGGGCTCCAATAGCTCTGTCATTGTCGGAAAAGGTTCGCAGATGGACATGTTGAAATTTGAGTTGAATCAAAAAATAAACTAGGAGTTCGAGAGCCAGAGCTTCCAGCCAACAGATATCGCGACCAGGAATCTTCCAAGTATCATTCAGTATGAAAGCATACCACCATTCACCAATGATGATGCCGATGCCCCAAGATGTGGATGCATCGACATATATGCCAATATCCTGAATCTCGGGAAGTGGCTGTAAGTGGCGAAAATACAATGGATCACTAAGGCGATGATGCCACCATTGCAGAGCGGTGATAACGGAGTTAGGGATGTAACGTTGAGCAAATTCATTCGACTCGAAAGATGACATAAAGTTGGAAAGGCATGGTAATCGTGAGTTTCCATCTAGGTGGATGAAGCAAATGTGAACTAAGGAACCGTGGATCTTCTGTACATCAAGTAGAGAAATCTTCTCATGGTTGTCAGCCTTCATGATGAGTATGAAGACTCGATCCAAGAATTTTAGATGTTTGGGTTCAGGTAGAGAAACCCTTTTATGAATTAGGTCCCACAAAAAACCGATGAAAGTGAATATGGGGATAAAACGGTCCCCAGTCTTCGTTGGGTGCCAAGGTACATTAAGAGGGGCTATCAGAGCCATAGAAGAGTCGCGATCATGACGGTAGTGATGTAGACCATCAATGAAGGGACCCGTTTCTGATGGGAATAGTAGCTGAGACATGTCATCTTCATATTTGAAAGTGACGTCGGTGTCCTCTGCATCCCAGATGTCGACTATAGCGCTACCAGTCTGACCAGAATTACTGCTAGCCGAACGAGTACCAAATGGATTGGTGTGTTCCACCCAGCATAAGTCTTCTACACAGACCACGAGCCAAGGCTTGTGGTCAGGTAAAACTGGACATGTACGATGGAATGCCTGGATGTCAAATGCACATGCAAGAGTGCCAGGTGGTGCTCGAGCAACCTATAGATAAATAGTCAGAATCTGGATTGATATTGAATTAGAAGCTTAAGTCGAAGAGATTTAGAATGAGTATCAAGTCAGGAACTTAAGACAGAGTCTCTCGAATATGGAGGCCTGAGATCTTAATTCGATAACATAAAGGCAATGTTGGGTGGGAACTTAAACCCAGGAACTTAAATGAACGCGAATGAAGAAGCTTAATTTGAACTTAAATAACATGCCGTGCAAGCTTAAATTACAGAAAAAAACATGCTGGAAGATGAACTTACAGTGTCTGCCACTCGGAATGCCATGTCGAACCGAGTGGGAAAGTCCTTCTTGTCAATGAAACTGTTCACTGAAGGCATCCCTGATACTCAATCTCCTTTGGAGAGATTACAGCAGACTCGACGTTTGGGATAAGTCTGGACCTTGGTCGTTCACGGATACTATAAGGGGAGAGGCATAGAATGGGCCCCGTAGGATGTGCTCCGTCTCCTGATGTGAAAATGGGCCTGACATGCGATTGGCACTGACTTCTGTCTTTATGTAATCCATGACGACGTCGAGGTTCTGGTAGACTGATGAATGATTGGGTATGATGACTGTGCTCTCTAGCCTGGGCATTTTCCCAATAGGAAACCCATGTCGTAAATTTTGCAATAGCAGTGGGTATTGATTCATGAGGTTGTGTTTATGAAGGTATTCTTTGAATGCATTGACATTGTACGGATGGACAACACGTTCGTAGATTTCGATTTCGAGAGGAGAAGAATCACATAATGCCGGGCGGTGGTGAATAGTGGAAGAAAAGTCGGTATATTGAATATTGGGATGAGAAGGGAGAAAGGGAGACTGATTCGCCTTCGGAGCGCCCAAGGACGCCGAATCATAAACGCCAACATCCTAGGGACAGAACCTCCCATCAACAACCCGGCTACAATCGGAATTCATTGAGAGAGCCGCATGGTTGCCTCCGCAGAGACTACAGACATGGACGTGTTCGTTTCCATGACGAGGGGCAGCACAACCCCAAGACAAATTGAACGATATGCAAATGACCTTCCCCGTCTTGGCTATGATGAGGTTATGGTCACGAAAGATGCTGAATAAGGATTTTCCATCTATAAAGGTTGTAACTGAAGTCGGATGGTCCTTGAGCTTATGAGGACCTGCACAGCAAATGCAAATTGCTGGATGACTGGATGCAGCCGTGCTGGAAGGTTTTAGAGGACTGGATTGGATGCGACGGAATTTTGATGGTCGGGCGTCAGAGGAGGAATCTGGAAAAGAACGCTTTGGGCTAATTGCCTGAGCAGCTGATATAGCCACGCATTTGGCGTCGAGAATGCTGTCAACACGGGAATTGTAGTACGTTGCATCGAAAAGTGTTCCGTTCAGTAGTTCTTGTCTCACTTTTAGTTCAAAGGGGTAGATGTCGTTAAAGTCATCTTCAAAATCAGGATTATTGATGAAGAACTCGAGATGTTTCTTGTATTCACCCGAAAATGTGGGTCTGGTGGTTTTCTTGGCGTCTTCGGACATGATATCTAGGGTCCGTGATAGATTCTTCGATGCCTGTTGCCAGCGGAGAGGGGTGAAGACGGAAGGTGATGAATCATCGCCCCAAATTTCCGACATCTTGGCCATGTCAAAAATGAGCACTTTGTGAGGTGACGGATTGTCTGCTGAAGGCTCGGGAGCCAGCATTTTCATGTGGAGATCAGCAATATTAAAATTTGCTGATTCAAAATGGGTATCGAAGAAGTAGTGGAGCGGTACTTTGATCCCACATGCTAATGTTTGGCATATGAGCTTCGGTACTGCGGGCTGGGGTCGTTGGCCTGGGGATCGAGTGATTGGGTTGCTAATGACCATGGAACCAGCCACTCCCTTCAGCTTGTCCGCCTCTTTAATCTTGTCTAACCCGACTTGAACAAAAGCCGGCACTGGACCGACCTGTTTTAGCAAGTCGTCACTTCTAGCCATTGCCATCCACTCATGTTTGAGGTAATCATACATGGGCCGCATAGGTAAACCAACGTCAGGGTGATTGACACGGTCCTCACGGCAGAGGACAGTCTGAAAACGACTTTCCTCATTGTGCCTTTCAATGACACAATTTTCACAGTTGCGAATGCGCAGAGAAATGCAGTTGGGTGCGTGGGTCTTGGGCAGTATCATCCAAGTGTCGAAAGCGAAGGTGTCTAGGATAGGTAGGTGTGTTCCTGCATTGCCTACTGGACCAGGTGGAATTTGGCTGGTCATTGACGGCAGTATATGTGGTAGATGGGCCAGGAAAATTCTCCAAATGTTGTAGAGAAGACAAAACGTGCGTAGCACAAGTATTAAAGCAATATATTTGGTGTATTGCACAGATAAGATGAATGCGAGGTACAACCAAATTGGTAGCGATCACATGATCATCAACTCGTCCTTCACTCAACCTTATCTACGGCTAAGTCAACGTTCCTTATCTTAGCTTACAATTTGGTAGCAGACATTCAGAAGGAGGTTCTGCATAGCGGTTGTGCTCTTGGCGCTTGGCCTCAACCTCAGCAGCGTCATGAGCATGCAACAGGCCTGCAGCAGCCACCGCAACCATCAACACCACCTAGACTAGCTGCTTCGTCACCTCCCAATTTGCACACGCCTCTGCGTACAGTCAGAACCTCTCAAGCTCCTTCAGTAGATGTTTCTCCTAAACCCGAACCGCAGACGCCAACTAGAGCTGTACCAAAATCATCGGCTCGACTGAAATCTCCCCCATATTCTCCCAATCTTCAGTCTACTGCAGCTCATATCAATGTCAACCCCATTATCACCACACACACGAACTCCTCTGGCCATCTTACCGCGTCTGTCGCCTCTCCCATGCATCCTTTTGACCGCACTACGTCTCTCCCGGCAGTCTTGACTTCATCTCACAACCAACCCGACATTGACACAGCTGAGCGCGTTATCACTGCCACTGCCGACATAGACTTTTTACCTGAAGCAATTGACCGAGCAGATGCTTTTCTGCAAGATTGGGGTATACCCTCGGCTCAGTGTGCTGCTTTACATGCTGCTTTGGATGAGATATACCCAGCTGGGCACTTGAGGCAGAGTTGCACGTCTTGTCTTCAAGACAACTTTGCATTCTCTGCCGACTGGGCAGAGTGGTTTTGGGAGACATATGCATATTGTTGGAAGACAGAGAAGTTCTTGGAGAATAGCCACTAGATTGCACTTACACTTCACTGGTAGATTTAATTGTATCTATGGGCCCACTTGAATTGATTCAGCATTTTCAGCATCACTAATGTTGCTATTTCTTGTAGACTTGGACTATTATACATTTTCAAGTCATGAGACCTTGTTTATTGGATATTAGGGACCATGTCGCGTTCAAAATATAGTCAATCTGGTCTTGAGAATGATGCTCCAGCTGGCTACACCTATCCCAGCAACTTCCCATCTTTTAGAGGAGATATTTTACTGGCTTTCCAGCAACCTCAGCCTCATTCACTGGAATGGCATCCATGGCCAGCATCCACAGCACCTTCACCTATAACAACACCCGCTCCACAATCATGGCCATACCAGAGGGATCAACAGTTGTTCGAAGGCCAGAGTCCAGCCTACACCAGGCCGTATACCCTGCATAATCACCGCTCCTCTGTATATGTCTCTCATCCACAGCTGTTGTCCTACCCACCTTCTTCTTTACAAGACGTGCATCGTCCCCCTTTACCATCACCCCACCCACCTTTTGCCTTACAAAATGTCCATCGTCTGCCTTTACAATCTGTTGCTGTGCCTCAGATAATGCATACGCCAATTCAATCTTCATTCAGGCCAACATCAGCTAGTGACTTTACTTCAGACACTGCAGCAAAGAAACAACCAAGTCGGGTAGTATGGACAAGTCCTATAGTTCATCAAACACCTCTACCACCTTCATCTCCAGCTGTAAGCTTGCAGACAGTAGCCAGCTTGCTGCAGCTGTCGTCAGTTCAGGCCCCAGCACCTCTAGTAGATTCTTTAACCCCACAATCCTCAATGACGATTCCTTCATGTTTTTCACCACCGTCTTCAGATGTTCCCCCTGCAACTCAATCAGGTGTTCCAGGGAGCTCTTCTGGACAACCCTTGATTGCACCACATTCATCTCAGGCTCTTCCAATACCTCCTACACCGCCAAGCACTGAGGAGCAAGAAGTGGAGCGATCTACTTACAAGTCTACCTGGGCTGAATGAAACCCTGGCAATTGGATAAACCCACCTCACATCCTATCTCTCACCAGGTTCGTGACCGGAACGTACAAGCAGAGATCAAGTCTAGTCACCAAAAGCGCCACCAAAACCTCACCAACGCGGTCGAAGATCTTTGTGACCACCTTGAAACGCGTTTTCAGGAGATAGCCACAGAACACGGGCAGTCTGTCCCTTATATCAGAAAGTTGTTCTTCTATTCTTCTGGGGCCAAGACCAAACACGATGTCAACTTGTATAATGCCTTGCTCTCATACAAAGCAGGTGAATTGAATGAGGGTTAGTTTGTGTCTGATTCAATGCAAGGTATACTGATTATCTGTAGGTTGCAGTGAGGGTGATCGCACCAACATGGCTGAAATCCGAGCGGCATTATTGGAAGACAATGAGCTGCTGGGAATTGAATCAGATTCAGAGAGAGCAGCAGAGTTGAAGGATGATTTGCATGAAAAACGGGCTATTCGTGAAGTAGGGATGCGTGCTTCAAAGCAGCTGGCCTGGATGTCCATCACTCAATCCAGCGCATCTATAATGAAGTGAGAATGTCGTATTTCACAGTGTAGCAAGCTGACCGTCATAGATGCTAGGGCTAGAGCTTCGAACAGGTGTCTATGGGTTTGCATTTTTTGCTTGCAGCAGCACTGACGACACATTCCCACCAGAGTGTATTGATACAGGTGGCTGTATCACAGCCCTGGTTCATGACTATCAAGCAAACTAAAATGTTTACAAAAGTATCCTATATTAATTTGAATTAACACTCCATACAAAATCAAGTATATAAATCATAGACAAAAGGTGGACCAAATCAGGGCTTTTGTGTGAAATTTAACTCAATCAAAACAAAGGATTTCAGCCAGAATTTTGGCCCCCTTCAGAATAAAGGATTTAGTAATATATTTTAGCTCAAGAACAAAGGGAGATTTATTAATACATTTTAATTGAAAAACAAAGGGAGATTTTAGTAATATATTTCAACTTGAGAACAAAGGGAGATTTATTCATACATTTTAACTCAAGAACAAAGGGAGATTTTAGTAATACATTTTAACTCAAGATTTTGGTAATACATTTTAACCCAAGAACAAGGGAGATTTTAGTAATCAATTTTAACTCAAGAACAAAGACAATCCATTTTAACTTCTAAACAGCAGAAACATATCTTTCACAAACTCATCTATAATGGCACATGTCACATCGCTGGCACTCAACACAGTATGGCTGCATCATGGCAGCATGGAAGTGCCCCCAGCAGTGCTGGCAATTGTCTTCCAATGCTGCTGCATGCACATGAGAGCCATACTGCAGTCTGCTGCTGCATTTCTTTTACTTCTCCCCTGTGATCTTAAGCAACTTCAGCTATAGCTAGTCAGCTGCTTTACCTCAGGCCATTCTGGCTTCTGGAGCTATTGAAGAATGCTTATATGCCTGTGTTGGGTCAGTACTGAACATGTTAGTTTTTTTTGAACTACAACTTGAACTTTCTTAGATTCCAAGTATTCACATGCTCATTCATGCTTGGTTTAGGGAGTCACCAGCAAGTACTGAATGCTGAATATGACCATGAACAAGGTAACAAAGTCATGGACAGCCACTTTTTCAGGTTATCATTGTGCTGACAACTCAATATATGTTACAGCAAGCTCAACAATTCTATGTCGTTTTGAGAAATTGTTGCTGATGATAGCCAAGCTCCAGTGATGCCAGCAGGCCCCAGGGTTCTTTCAATGAGACACTCTAGATACTAAGAACTGTTAATACTATAGGACAAGGCATACCAAGACTTCCAATGAAGTCAGTGCTCAAGGATGGCCAGTTCAATGGCCCTTGGTGACTCTCCCTGTGCTGTTGTAAATTCTTCAAATAGAGTGTATGCATTGGGTACTGACACCAGTCTGAGCAGCAATGAGACATCATTGTAAAGCATTGTAATAATGAGCTCCTTTTAGAAGGGTAGATATAGCAATGCACCATTGGGTGGGTTCAAGTTGGTGGTGACAACTCAGAGCTAAGTCATGCAGACAGAGTTAGATGGAGTGATTTATAATCAAATGTTTTTTTAAAACAACCTAATTATCAAGGGGTGTCCAGAATATCAGTAATCTACCAGGGGTGATATAAAATTTTAAGGCCCTGGCTGCTACCTACCCACCTTAAATGGGTAGCTCCTTACCAAAAATGGAATGCACCATATTGAATCGTTTCATGGTATAAATTTGGTATCATTAGTCTATTAAATGGCCATAAATGTACAAGATGTAGGCATTGCAGTCACTGGCACCATATCTGCAGCATGGCATCATATGTAGTCATCATGCTGACACCATATCCAATTCAAGTTTCTATAGAGCATGGTATTGGACAAACCTTCATTCAGTGCATATGTCTATCAAAGGATGTCGGTTTGGGCTCCAAAGACTGCATCCTGAAGGTGGGTCAAAAAAATTCCAGCCCTGACAGCCAACCTTCCCTCTCTACCCAGTCTCAGAATGCCACTCCAGCCTTGATGTATGTGGATAATCAACCTGGACCACAGGGAATTGGTGATCAACTTTGAATAACAAAGACAAGTAGTAAATACATCAAAATTCAATTAAAAATTAACGAGGACACCTATTGAAATTCCATTGGACTTCAACTGCAGTAGAGTGTGTCTTTTCATTTGTCCTTCCCTTCACCCAGAATTGACTCTCTGAAAGTCTGTTCACAAATTCCTCTGCCTGGGTAACTGGAGCCACAAGAACTTGTGCACACAAAAGGTGACTGAACTCTTTTTGTTTTTACTGGAGTAACTTGGTGGTAGAAAATGATGACTGTCAGGTTTGTGGGTTCTGCTTTGGGGAAACCTGTAGCAGGTGCAGTTAGGGGTTTGGGTTGAAGGCTGAGAACCCTTGGTTTAACTGTAGACAATTAGGCAGGTGCAAGTGTCACATACTATATAGTCTGCAACATAGCTTCTCTTTGATCATCCTCATTATGAAACTTTTCTGCTGTTTAGGAGTGAAAATGCATTAATAAATCTCCCTTTGTTCTTCACTTAAAATGTATTACTAAAATCTCCCTTTGTTCTTGAACTAAAATGTTCTTGAATTAAAATGTTCTTGAATTAAAATGCATTCATAAATCTCCCTTTGTTCTCCACTTAAAATGCTTCCTTTGTTCATGAGTTAAAATGCATTACTAAAATTCCCTTTGTTCTTAAGTTGAAATATATCCCTTTGTTCTTGAGTTAAAATGCATTACTAAAATTCCCTTTGTTCTTCAGTCAAAATGTATTTAATAAATCTCCCTTTGTTCTTCAATTAAAATGTATTAATAAATCTCCCTCTCAAAATATATTACTAAATTCTCTGTTCTGAAGGGGCCAAAATTCTGGCTGAAATCCTTTGTTTTGACTGAGTTAAATTTCACACAAAAGCCCTGATTTGGTCCACCTTTTGTCTATGACTTATATACTTAATTTTGCATGGAGTGTTAATTTAAATTAATATAGGATACTTTTGTAAACATTTTGGTTTGCTTGATAGTCATGAACCAGGTGTTACGAACAGAATTTATTCATTAGTTTCATTTTCATTTCATTTTCATTTCCTTTTCATTTGTATTCATTTTCCATCTTATTTCCACTATATCTCGGCTTATTCCTATCTCCTATCTTCTATTTCCACATTGTCTCCATTTGGTCAGTCTTTCTCATCATTTCATATCTATATCTCTCTCTATCTCCATTAGTAGTACCTATCCATTGTCTTGGTTCTCTTATCTTTCAGGCTTACCTTTCTAGTTCTGGCTTCTTTTCATATATCATTCATGTTCCAGCCATTCTCTTATGCTCCGTCCATATCTATTAGTCAGGATGCTTACCTATAGCTGTGTATATAAGTAGGGGTACTATTGATGTATTCCCTTAGTCTTGATATTAGTCTTTTCTCCCACTTCTACCACTCAGAGTGACCTCTAAGTGCAAGATCTCTTTAGTTATCGTCCTGGAGGCGTGCTAGGTTCATGATGGAGTCCCCAAAGGCAGCAGGTTATATTATGTAAGATGTGGTTCTAGTGGATGCCTGACACCAGGGCTATGTATACAGTTCATCAATGAACTGATTCCAAAGGCCAAGTCGAAAAATCACATCACGGTGGCAGAGCTATTTGATCAATGGTGTTGTCTGCATTCCAAAAGTAAGTTATTTGCAAATCTAATATATGAGCCTGTTTGATGCCATCCAGACCTTCATGAAAGGAACAATCACAAGACTGTGCATGCAGAACTAGTGTGCACGATCTTGGTAGAACTTCATGTGTTCTGTCTTATACATCTAGTTTGATACTGATTTTCCCTCAGAAATTATCACTGGTATAACCTCAATCTGAATGAGCTATGAAAATTACGACTATGATATCATTGCTAAGCATGGCGTTCGAATTGAGGGCTGGCCGGATGCAGTTCCCTTCCAAAATCCCTCAAGAATCTTTTCAGTAACTGACCTCATCACAGTGCACGATGCTTGGTGTGCTAAAACTTGTTGGTGGGCTAAGATGTCATGCAGGGACCTTACAAAGTTCAAAAAGGAGCTGGAAGCTAAGGAGGCAGGGGGTAAGGGGAAAAAGGCTCGGAAGAAAAGGTCAGATGTGGGACAAAAGTGCAAACATGCAAAGACTAAGGGGAGGGATGACGACAATGAAGAAGAGGAAGAGGAACCAGGAGAGGAGGGCGATGAGGATGGAGAGCAGTGTCAACCCTCCCGAATGTGTCGTCATCTGACCTACAAGAGCCGAGAGTTCATTCAAGATGAGGATGAGAGTGAGGAATAGCTGTGGCCGCATTTCTGTTGATATTGCTTTATATATCATCTATCTTGTATATACTATTATGCTCTATAATACACGTATTCAGCAGTTATAAAGCCCTGTTACTTACCCCAGTAATGGATCACATGCTCCCTGGCTCTCTATGACTTTAAGTTAATGACTTACTGAGGTGCTCTTGAAGTGCTGAGGCCATTAACATAAACCGGGCTAATTAGATGTGATGGATCGCTTGTACCATCATGGCTAGTTAGCTGGGCTAAATGGGAGTATCAGGTGGGGCTTCCCGCTTTCGCCTGTGGATGATGTCATGTCTTTTCACCTTCCCCTAGCTTCCCGCTTTTCACTTGTGGTTGAAACTGAGTCAGGCTTCCCGCTTTCACTCGAGACTGTATCCTTCTCCCAGGCTGGGCTTCCTGCTTTTGCTTGAGGTTGTGTTGTCCAGTTGTTTTCCCAGGCTGGGCTTCCTGCTTTCGCCTGTGGATGAAGTCATATGTTTTTCACCCGAGCCAGGCTTCCCACTCTCGCTCGAGGTTGTTTCCAAGTGTATCATTCTCCCAGGCTGGGCTTCCCGCTTTCACCTGTGGATGTCATCGCATCTTTTCTCATCCAAGTGATTTTGTACAAGGAGGTTTATAATGTAATAGTGTGTATCCTCCTCCTCAGTGGTGTCAATGGCAGTGCCATACACCCAGTCATAGCCATTGCTATCGACTGAATTGTGTGGGTTTTCTCCTACATTATATTCTGTCTATTTGTGTCAGATATTCATGTCAGAGATCATACTGGATACTTTCCAAGTATTGCTGAGATCATGTTGATTGATTATCTATTGGAAAGACTCTGTGATAACTCACTGTTCCCTTTGTGTTGATTGGACGTGAGATCATGCTCTTCTTTATTGCTTCAGAGCACTGACTCACTTTAACTCCGAGTTTCACCTCAATGATTCATCCGTCTCTATTCTATTATGTTGTCATATGATTCCTGTTGTGATCAATGTCTCAAATTTGACTCAAGAGTTTCAATTTCCAACTCCATGCTTCAATCTAGATTTATTTCTTTGATCAAGTGATGACACAATTTATTATTACTTTGATTAGACTCCTTTTCCTCTTGAATCTGGTGGTACGAGCCACACTTGTTTGTTCTTCATTGTACCCATGGGCTGTTTGTACACCCAGGTCATGGATATCAAGTTGTGTCTCTTGACTCAGATGTGCTGATCTTGTAATTCACTTCAACCACTTAATTTTGCGTTGACTCATTCTGAACATTGCATTGATTTGTAACAGTGTATCTCTTTTTTGCTTTAGATTTCAGCATTCAGGCATCAGTCACTATCTATCACTCAATTTCCTTTCCATGTTATTCAGCACACGTATTTTGTTGTAGTTTCTTACCTGATGAATCTCATCACTGGCTTTCAAGTCATTATTACAGCTGTAAGGCGACGAGCAAAATGAGAGCTTATCAGGCCACTCAAAGACTCGGTGAAACTTATAATACCAAAACTAAAGAGTACAGCGAATAGCTAGTAGTTTAAATACTGAGTGGT